>APFE030807010.1:153411-196153 GCA_000404065.3 Pinus taeda | reverse complement strand
TCTTCAAGTGTCACATAGTTACATGCATGTCCATAAACAATAACTAATTATCAAAGCAAAATAGATTGATTACCTCAAGCCGCTGTGTAGATTTGCTGGAGAGCGCATTGCAGCTAGGTGGAAGCCCCCTGAGCCGGCTCTAGGTCAAGTCCCACACATAGAAGAGACAAGCATAATCACAACATACAAACTTGATAACTAATACATGAATACATAAAAGACATCTAGCTACTCATGTTAAAAGGTATTGGAAAAACAAGTAAATGAATGATAGTACCAACACCACAGAGTAGATAGTACAACTGCAGTTCTATATTAATGTTGAAAGAGTGATTACAACCATCTGTTTCATCAGCCTTCCCTTACCCCTCCAGCTTCTCTCTCTCTTCCCTTCTTACCAACTTCTTATGCTTAGATTTAAGACTATGCTCGACAATCAAGTAAGCTATCCTTTCAAATGATCTAACCCCTATCACCAATGCCCTAGGTTTGCTTATGTACAAATTTATTTAGGGTTGCCAAGTTCCTCCATGAGTCTATTAAGGTAAAAGAAATGATGTTTCCATGCCTTTCAACTCTTTCCCATTTGCCTCCTTCATTAGGATTTAGAAATCCCACAAATAGGTCGAACTTGAGATGTTTCCTTGCTTTTCTAAGTGGATTTAGGAGGGAATATAGAGATATTTATGAGTCAATTCACTCCTTTGACATCTAGATGCTCATTATGATCCACTAATGTTGTTCCCATACTAACAACTAGAGTTAGTAGGGTCACTAATGCTCCCTTAGGCTTACAAAGAAGCTTTATAATGCATGTTGTCAGTGTTTAGCTAGCATTGGTGTGGAAACAAGGCTTGTGATCTTGGTCTTCACTTCAGCTAGCATGTCTTTCCCCTCTGAGATGATGAGGGGGTCATTTTGCTATACAAAATACTCATATGACTTTGCATGCCACCGCCTCTCAGAAGCCACCACTTGCAATAAGCTTCGCCCAACCATCACTAGATTTAACAACCACCGCTAGATGGACATACCACTCCCAATATATTGTTTTACTACCCACCACTAGAAAGGAGCCGCCACCCCTATCGTTTCCATCCACTACATCCTCACTTGGATCCACACTTCCATTGATTTTCAAACTAGACTCAAAGGAGAAAACAATTAATCTTCAATCATTCCTTACTCCATATCTTTTCTCTCTACATAATATGTTAGCTGAAGCATGCTTATGCTTCCTTTTGAAACACCTTCAAACTCCTTCAAATTTTCCACTTAATGTCCCTCACAACTTACACACTATTCTCTTCACTCACACTCACTCAACAAAAAGTGTAACTAACCGAAACTCATCAAACAAATCTTGAATGTACAATTTTTTGGAACAATTAAAACAATAACTACAATGAAAGTAATGGAGAGCTAATCATCTTTGTTCACAAGCTCTATATTGGTATAACATTTTGATATTTCTCCCCCTTGATCTGATCCTCCATAATATTCATTAAATGAGAGATAATATTAGTTTTAACCATCTTCTAAAAGACTTCCTCATACTTTTGGACCAATTACCAAGTGAAAAAAACAAAGTATATGCTCCTGAAATTGATTGAGTGTGCAAACAATATGAAAAAATCACTCTAGAAGGGTTACATAGGTTTTCCATTTGGGAAGTGAGTCACTAACATAGGTTTCTCCATTATGACCCGACTTACTCTATTTTCAGGCAAAAACTCAATCATACTTTAGTCAAACTATTTTTATATTTTGGAACACCTTCTTCAACACCGGTAGGACTTGTCCATGCCTTGACAAGTCTCAATAACACCCCAAAGATATCAACATAAGGATCCACCTTTCCAAGTAGCTTTACAACCTTCTACAACTTTATAATCAATCACCAAGAGTATGATACAATCAAGGAAGACATAATCAAAAGATAAACAATGTTAAGTTCCTATTGAAATCAACTTCAATACTATAATGCCAACATGTTCCCCATTTGGAATTAATGTCAACCTCAACTCGATCTCCATAACTTGATCTAACTTCTAAAGTTGATATCCAAGCTTTGAAGCTAGTAATCATACTCTCTCCATAATTTCCATTGTATCTCCCCCTTTTACATAAATGGAAAAGAGAAATGCCAAGACTGAAGAAAATTACCTACAATATGAGGTTTGAGAGAAGTGATCCCCCTAAAATGATCAAAACCATACTGACAATAAGGTTGATACAAGTAAATGAACCAAGGATCTCTCTCCTCCAAGATAAGCATGTAAACTAATGAACTTTACTACCAAACATGTATATATCCAACACCATTCATCCTCTCATGTTGACCATGCTCCCGCTAAGCACGTAATGGAGCTAAAATCATACTCTATTTCTTTTTGTATCAACACTTCTACCTCTCTGTAATAAACCTCCTTGCTAAGTGCAAGAGACTAGTCTACATTGATTAGGACTCTAACTGACTTTGAGCAATGATATACTATTACGGTCCAACCCTATCCCTTTATTTAAGTAATAAGCCTAATTTTCCTCATCAGAGTCATAGTTCGTTAGTTGAGTCAATAAATCTCGTAATTAATTAGCCACATTAATAATAATTGTAAGTGGTTGAGCCACATTATAGAAAAGGGACCACAATTAGTTATAAACTGGCCATAGCTAATAGATAAAGTGGTTAACCCATGTTATCCAATCGACCACTAGTAGCTAGGGTTTTGGATTTCATAAATCTATAAATATTCTTAGATAGCAAGGGAATAAGCATCAAATTTTATTACAGTTGAGACCTATTTTGATGGAGGTTGCCCCCTTGAAGAGGCAAGTGAACATTGTATTCAACTTTTGAATAATAAAATATGTTTTCAACTTGTCTCAATTCATATGATATTTCTTTGTTTCTGGAAATAGTGTTTTATATTTCTTTCATTTTGTTATTCTCGAAGTTTAAGTGCATAACAAGTGATATCATAACACTTTCCAAGGCTAGTTGTACCTCCAATTTTGGCATAATTGTTTCTAGGCTAGAGACGTGTTCTGGCATCTTTAAAACATGGGATATATTGTTGAGCACATAAACACATGGATTTGGGGAGGCATGCACACATGAAATACAAGAGGTGGTCACACTTGCTGGAATCCCTTGTAACCCTTGCGGGTACCCCTTTGAGTAGTAGCGCATTAGACAGAACCATGCACAGACTCCACTTTCATGTACCCTTAGGTATATCAGAACCCTCCCAAGCTAACTTGAAACCTAACTTTAGATATGTATTCAACCGTATTTCTACTACAGTACACTGAGAACAAAACTCGAGGAGATTACTCACACATATAATAGGCTAGTCGGGTAGTCTGGATAAGGGTACAACCGATCCTCCTTAGTTAATGCTTTGAAAGATTGGGAGGAGTACTATTGTTGAACCCCTGCATATATCACGATATGTAGCACCTTACACTCTTTTGTGACCATAGCTCCCTCAGACATCTAAATATTCCCCCTACATTGCATCAAAATGATATCCAGCAGTTGAGGTTCGGTTGTTGTTGTCCAGATCAAATCCAGCAATTGTCATTCTAGTGCTGCCATACAAATCATATTCAATAGTTTGGGTCTTCACAAAGCATATCAAACTCTTTGTGTAGGGAGGGTTTTATCTACTATAGTCCAAATAAGATTTGTGTATAACATTTTGCAATGTCCTGAATTTTGGGTTTATCCTACTACAATCCAACATTGATTTTTGTAGGATATTTAGTGGTATTAGGAATTTTGGATTTCAACCACCACAATATTTATGAGCTCGAAGTAAAAATCGTTTTGGAGTAAAAATAAAAATAAAAATACTAGAGTCACCATGGGGCACTTGCAAGAGACCTATCCCATAAGATTCAAGACAACGAGTTGATGACAGTTGTACCATTCACCTATAATCCCCCAATTTTCATGCAGTCCCAAATTTTCCCCAACGCGACTTTAGGTGACCCGCATCCCTAAACCCTTGAGATTTATCTCTTTCCAACCATACTACTCTTAAATAAGCTCAAATTTTGATCAGGGCTAGTGTATGTATGGTACCAGGTCTCATGTTGTGGTTGCGGAGAATGTTGCAGAGAAAGTCAAAGCCCTTGAGAAAAAAATTGATGACTTGTAGGAATTCAAAAGTGACAGAATTACACAAGTATTGCAAGCCCTGAGGACATCTTGTGAACCCATGAGGAAAAACAAAGTGTTGATGCACACATAGAAAGAGAATCCAACCGTCACATTCATTTCCATGGAGGTCACCAATATTTGAGCCACCAGACACCCAAGCTGGACATGTACAAATTTCAAGGCTCTAACCAGCAGTATGAGTGGCATAAATGGAGCAATATTTACACCTTAATAATATATGGGATGATGAAACTAAACTAAATGTGGGAGCTTTTTACCTCCACCAAGAGCGATGGAAGTGGTGGAAATGGCATCAAAAATTCTTTCTAGGGAGGCCAATTTGGAAAATGTTCTCAAAATCCATTTTTGACTGCTTTGATTAGGAAACTCACTTTCTGGGTTATCTCACTAAGCGTAGGAAAATGGGTACAGTACTGGATTACATTAGAGCCTTTGAAGAATTGGTCATCTAGAATAAAAGGCTAGGACATGCCTTTTACTTGGACTATTTCATTAGTGGCCTAAAGGAATCCATCCAAGCCCATGTCATAATGCATCACCCAACTACTTGGTTTGAAGCATGTAGAAAGGCCTTAGAGGTAGAAGTCACTTTAAATGCCTAATTCAATTGTCCAAATTTAGTAGCAAGGGAATATCCCACCCCACGTATGGGCTCCACCCAAACACTTAGGTTCAAGAGGTGTCACCAGTAGAAATGGACAAAAGAAGGAAATAAGGACTTTACTACTACTGTGATGACAAGTACCCTCCAGGACATAAATACAAGGAACCAAAATTATTTCAAATTAACGCCACTAAAAACAACTCTATTGATCAAGCTCCATCCACTAAACTACTTGAGGAGGAAGAGGGTGAACCCATAACAACCCTGTACACTGATACTACAAGCCATGGTGGACATTTCATCTCCCCATACTCTCAAAATTTGAGGTTTTCTTAAACATTGGCTAGTAGTGGTGTTGATTGATAGTGGCATCACACATAAATTTGTCCATAAGAGATTATCACAAATAATTCATTATTTTTTCAACACGATATCTAATTTCCAATTCCTTATCGCTAATGGGGGGAATCAAATATGAAGGACACTCTGAAAATATTAAGCTTCAAATGTGGGATTATCACCTCAAAAGCCACATCTTTTACATTGAAATGGGTGGTTGTGACATTTTCCTAGGTGTTGAATGGATTCACACACTGGGCCCTATCAAAATGGACTCCCAAGAGTTGTATATGAACTTTAAGTAGAATAACCACACTCATACACTATGGGGACTCCAAATAAGTGCTCCTACTATCATCAACTCACATCAAATGGAGAATATTTTTAAAAAGGGACATCATGGGACAATAACACAATTAAACTCCATACATTCTATTGAATCCACTCCTCCTAACATTCATCTCAATATGCAATAGGTATTGGATCACCACGAGAGGGTCTTTGATAAAACTAAGGATATCCCACCCTCTAGGGGTGAACATGATCATAGCATCACTTTTCTCCTAGATACCCAGCCACCAAATGTCTCCACCTATCGATATCCTTTTGCACAAAATAAGGAAATTGAAAAAATCATCAAGGAACTCCTCGAAGATGGTGGTATTCATCCTAACACTAGCCCTTATTCATCTCCAATGATCATGGTTTTAAAGAAAGACGAAGAATGGTTCGTGCGTCTCAACTTTTGAGCCCTTAAAAAGCTCACAATGAAGGAAACATTTCTAGTTCCAGTAGTTGATGATCTACTTGATGAATTGCATTGTGAAAATTATTTTACCAAGCTAGACCTCCACTTGGGATATAACCACCTACAAACGAAGGAAGTTGACATTACCAAGATAGCCTTTCCAAATCATGAAGGTCATTATGAATTTTTGGTCATGTCATTTTGTTTTTTTAATTTTCCATCCACTTTTCAAAGCCTCCTGAACCACCTTCTAAAACCATATCTCAGAAAATTCATCCTGGTATTTTTGGATGACATTCTCATCTACAACATAACATGGGATGCATACCTTTGGCAGGTTGACTCAGTATTGCAACTACTCCAATATCACAAATTATTCTTCAAATTATCCAAGTGTTCCTTTGGCATGGAAGAAGTATACTATTTGGGACACATTGTGGGTCATGGAGGAGGGTTGATCCAAAAAATTCTTAGGCAATGAAAGATTGTTCCCAACCAAAAACCTTGAAGAGATTAAGGGGATTATTGTGTATCACAGGCTACTACCACAAATTTGTATGCAATTATGGATGCATTACTTGGCCCCTAACTAATCTTCTCAAGAAAAAAACATTTATCTAGACTGACATAGCTCAATAGGCCTTCTTGGCTCTCAAACAGCCCATGTGCTCCACTCTAGTATTGGCCTTACCAAATTTCAAAAAAAAATATTGATTGAATGTGTAGCGTTAGGTACGGGAATTAGTTTAGTATTAATGTAGCAAGGTAGAACATTGGTTTTTACCAATCAACAACTCAGTGGCAAACATTTGGGTCAAGATACATATGAGAAAGAAATGTTGGTCATATTACATGCAGTAGATAGTTGGTGACTATACTTACTGGGGTGTCATTTCCAAATCTGCACTGACCATCATAGCCTAAAATATTTCCTAAAGCAGTGTCTATCATCACCACTAAAAAATAAATGGCTTGACAAAATGGTGGGATATAATTATGAGATAATTTACAAGAAGGAGTGTGACAATGCAGTGGATGATGACTTATCACCCAAATTTGAGGAATAGGGAACCCTATTATCCCTCTCTCTACCCATAAAAAATTTGATTGAAGTAGCCTTTCATGAATGGTTCTCCCACCCCTCTTTCTCCCAGCTCATTAAAAGATAATGAGCATATCTTAATTCCTCATAAAATTACTCTTGGAAGGATGAGGTTCTTTGCTATAATGATTGGGTAGTGCCATCCCTAACCTCCACCCTCAAACCCCTCATCTTGGAAGAACTTCACTCCTCTCCAGTAGTTGGACATTTAGGCTTTCAAGAAACTTATGCATGATAATGCCTCTCTTTCTTTTGGACCAGCATGAAACATGAAATTTTTACTTTTGTAGATGAATGTGAAGTATGTTAGTGTGACAAAGGGGAAATTATCAAGCAACCAAGAACCTTACAACCCTTGTCACTCCCTACTTGTATCTGGATAGACGCTTCCATGCATTTCATTACAGGTCCCCCAAATTCATGAAACAAATAATTCATCATGGTGTGTTTTGAAAAAATTTGCAAATATGCTCATTTTTGTACTTTACCGCACCCATTTACCCCAACATTCGTGGCTAAAGTTTTCATGGACCAAATATTCAAAATCCATGGCATGCCGACTTCCATTGTGTTTGATTGATACCCCACTTTCACTAGCATCTTTTTCCACGAACTTTTCAAGCTACATGGAATGCAACCCCAACTGACTATAGATTATCATCGCCAAACTGGTGGTCAAATAGAAGTAGTCAACAAATGTTTGGAGACCTATTTGTGGTGCTTCACTTCTCACAAGCAAAATCAAAAGGTCAATGGCTTCCTTTAGTTGAATAGCAGTACAATACTAACTATGATAAAGCCAGCAAGATGACACCATATCAGGTAATGTATGGTCAAATACCACCTTCACAGACTTCTTACATCCCTAAATATTCTAATGTACAATCATTTTATCAGCTCCTACAAATCGTGCCACTGTGATTGCTCAAATAAAATATAATCTACATCAAGCTCTTAATCGAATGAAGCAACTAGTTTACCAACATTGTTCATAGAGGTCATTTCAATTAGGTGACTACGTGTTCATGTGAATCTAACCTTATAAGCAGACCTCTCTCAAAGAAAATGGATTTTAGAAGCTGGTCTTGAATTCTATGAGCCTTATCAAGTAATTCATCGTATAGGAGTAGTTTCATACAAGTTGGCCTTGCCAACTACTTCAAAAATCCACCCAGTCTCCCATGTATCTTGCATCAAGAAAGTTATGTGGAACAATTGCAGGGTTCAAACAAGTTTGCTAGAATTGGATTAGGAAGGTTCAATTTGGCTCTAACCTAAATATATCCTTCATTCATGTGAAATATCTTCGTAGACACATGATAAAGGAATTCCTCATCAAGTGGAAAGACACTTCTGCAGAAGATGCGACATGGGAACTAGCCGATATTCTTTACTAGTTTTGCATCTTCAGTCTTGAGGACAAGGCTTATTTTGATGGAGGAAGGCATGTTAGGGTCCAATCCTAACCCTTTTATTTATGTAATAAGCCCAAGGGTCCTTGTCAAATTCATGGTTAGATAGTTGAGTTAATAGATCCTGTAAGAAGTTATCCACATTAATAATAATTGTAACTAGTTGACCAGTATTATAGAAAAGGGACCACAATTAGTTATAAACATGAAATAGTTAATAAATATAGTGTTTAACCTATGTTATGCAAGGAACCACTAGTAGTTATGGTTTTGGATGTCAAAAATCTATAAATAGTCTTAGATAGCAAGGGAAGAAGCATCAAGTTTTATTGCAATTAGGTTGTACTCTGCTGGAGGTTGCCCCCTCGAAGAGGCAAGAGAACATTGTCTTCCACTTCTAAATAATAAAATATCTTTGCAGCTTGTCTCAATTGATGTGATGTTTCCATGTTTACGGAAATAGTTCTTCATATTTCAAGCATTTTTTTATTCTCGCAGGTCAAGTGCATAACATATATAGTGAAGTGCGATACAAATACAAGGCTTCATGGATAAAATACAAGGTTGTGATAAGTACATACAACTGATATATGACTCCACTGTAAGCATACCTATTTCCAACCAATGAATCTATGGACTGAATTTTACATCATTCACACAATGCAATAGGGTTATGTCAATGATATACAAGACAAGACACAACTTTGACACCTAATATCCCATACATAGTTGAAATTGACAACCTTTAGAATACATGCTAGACACCATGGGTCTCTACATGACCAATACACAATAACATGAGACAATAATGATACATGGATTTTAAAAATGCATGCAAGTGTGCTATTCTTTATGGATGATCAATGCAATCATATGAAACAAGTATTTGACATCCATGAGAAATAATATGTATTTTATATTGCAGCAACAATAAGAGTACAGTACATGGCATGGATGTTCCTAACACCTTAGCCATAATCAATGATCTCGACAGCAACATATGTGAATCTATCACAAACATATAAATTAAATCTCTATGGAGTATAGTAAAATTCACTAGCAACATATAAAATACCAATAATTATCTCCACTAGCAACCATCATACTCCACTTAGACATCTCCAACAGAGTCATCTGACAACAACAACATAAATAACATCACATAGTGAGAACAACTTATACATATTCATCATCATTAAGCAATAAATCATCAATGAGGCTCAAGTACAAGAAGCATAATATTGTATCTTCAACTTTGGCACGGGACAACAAATCAAAATCAAGCAACAAAAGCATCACTTGTAATAGATAAGAAGGTATAAGAAATATCTCCAACATCATCGATGCATGGTCAAATATGCAATGCATATAATAAACACTAAGCAACAACAGTAGCAATATAATATCAACAACACATAAATCATCACCTCCTTGACCTGATGCTATCAAGGTCAACAAACTCTCTCCTCATACAATGAGATCAAAATCTCAAGTAGCAGAAGCATTAGAACCTACATGCATAGGAAATATATATACACCCACGATACCCATGCAACAACATAGTTTCTCCATACATTAACAACAATATACCTCTCTCAAAGTCTCAACCATTCACATCAATGTCATAAACTCATCGCAACTCAGCCAATATTATACCTTATTGTAGCTAATATTCATAAAGAGGGAAATTTTTTTTGCATTCTTTCTTGTGGAGGTTGATCTTTTTGTTGAGAGGACTTGATCTCTTCCCTTCCACAATTTGATACTAAATGTCCAAATTTTTTATAGTTGAAATAATTGACAATTCTCATTATGGGACATCTCCATACATCAACAACAATATACCTCTCTCAAAGTCTCAACCATTCACATCAATCACATAAACGCATCACAACTCAGCCAATATTATACCTTACTGTAGCTAATATTCATAAAGAGGGAAATTGTTTTTGCATTCTTTCTTGTGGAGGTTGATCCTTTTGGCTAGAGGACTTGATCTCTTCCCTTCCACAATTTGATACTATATGTCCAAATTTTTTATAGTTGAGATAATTGACAATTCTTATTATGGGAGAAATAGATCTTCTTGGCCCATTATTTTTCCCTTTTCTTTTCTCTTGGTTTTTCTAATGAATTTCATTTTTCATACTGCTATCAACTACTTGAATATTTTTTATTTTTATGTAGATTCTTATGTGCTAGATTTTCTCCTTTTTAATTCTTCTCTTGTACAGTTTTCTTCAACTTTTAGTCTTTGAAACTAATCTTCCTTTTCCTTATATTTATTCCTCATTCCTTCTTCTATTTTCCTTCCTTCTTCCAATTGCATTTTTAAATAAGAAATTTCTCCCTTGAAATTTTTCTCTCCTTCTTCAAGAATTTGAAGCATTTTTTTCAAATCTCCATTTTCAAGTAAGATCCTTTGTACTATAGCCATTGCATTGATAATATGACTTTGATATTCAACTATTCTCTTCTTTTCTCCATCGTCACTACTAATTTATTCTCTAAAAGGATTGCCTCACGATTATCTCAACTTTTACGCAAAATATTAATCTCAACCAATTGGTTATCATCTTCTAACCCATCAAACATGAGGCTGTCATCATCACTACATGTGCAAGAGGAACCTAGTAGTTCTTCACCTTCCTTGACCAAAAAAAAGAGGGGTTCTTCTGAATTACAAATATTTATAACCAATTTGGTGCTCTTATTATTTTCATACATCTTCTCGTTTTTGTTGGTCATGGTCTAGGATCTACTTTCGAGCAGGTAAGCTTCACTCGAGAGAACCTAATTTGATACCACTTGTTAGAAATATAGATCACTACTCAGGGAGGTGGTGAATTAGTAGTGATGGAACTCATTAAATTTCCACACTTTTAGTAAAACAAAAAACAAACATACACATCATATCATTAGTAGATAAATGCAACATTAAAACAACACATTAGAGCCATGATAAACATAAATACAAACATACACAAGGAGACACAAGTATTTCTGGTGGAAACCTAAAGGTAAAAAGACCACCCATTGTTCTTCCACTACAACTCATTCTCTTATTATCATATGATAGAATATCTTGCATCTTTCAACTAGCCACCACTAGCTAGGAGCCACCAGCCCTTTGAATAGTATTGATGGCCACTGCTAGCTAAGAAGTCTCTACTCTCATAAATTTGTAGGCCACCACTTGTTGGAATCCCCCACTCCAGATAAGCATTACCCAAACACCAGAAGATTATACAGATATCATTGGATGGAGATACCACTCCAAATATATTGTTTTTCTACCCACCACTAGAAAGGAGCCACCACCCCTATCTTATTCAGCCACTATTCAATGGAGACCACCACCTCCCCAAACTCTTAAACCTATGGTTTTATTCATTTTCAAACTGGACTCTAATGAGAAACCAATTGATCCTTAATCATTATTTACTCCATCGTCTCACTCTCTACATAATATGTTAGTTGAAGCATGCTTCCATTGCCTTCTACAACACCTATAAATTGCTTTAGATTTTTTTCATAATGCCCCTAATAGCTTGCATACTCTTCTCTTCACTCACACTGACTCAACATAGAATGAAACCAACGAAAACTCGTAAAATAAATATCCAATATATAATTTTTTGGAATGATTAAAACAATAATTACAATGAGAGTAATGGAAACCTAATCATCTATCTTCACATGCTCTAGATTGGTTTGTAATTTTGATATTTCTCCTCCTTGACCTGATCCTCCATGATATTCATTAAGTGAGAGATAAAATCAACTTTAACCATCTTCTATAAGACTTCCTTAGAATTTTGGACCAGTTACCAAGTGCATAAACCAAAGTGTGCACAAAATCTAGAAAATTCACTCTAGAAGTGGTAACATAGGTTGTCCATTCGAGAAGTGAGTTACTAACATAGGTTTCTCCACTGTGACCTGGGTTATAATGCACATTTCTCCACTATGTTGGCGAATGTAACTAGTTTCAGTCTACATAATTTTTCCCATTAAGTATTTTATGTAAAAAGAAAACAAAAAGAAAAAGAAAAATTATTATTATTTTCTAAATAAGCATGTTATTCATGCTTCTACGTTTTTGAGTCAGATTCAAAGTCCTATTTTTGACCTATTGTAAAAAAGTGGAAAATAAATTTTGAATGTAAATTTTGGGACAGAAACCCCTCTAGATGTGAAGTCTATCATGCATGTCAATTTGACCTTGTCCCAGTGGACATGTCCATTCACAACCCTCTGAACTATATAACTAGAGGATGGATGGAGCTTATTTGGACACACACTTGGATGGATTTTTGGTCTGAAATAACACATAGAAGGAAAGAGAATACGTGGAGGATGAAAATATGAAAGAGAGGATTTTTTTTGAAGATACGATTTATGGAAGATTTGTCTCTGGTTGTTGGTATCTTGTTGATGAATCTAGTGGAAGGAAGAAGGGTTTGATTTTGCATCTTGAAGTGGAAATTTTCGTGGTCATGGTTCTTGGCTATCTCATTAGATCTGATTTTATAAGAAGAGATTTTTTGGGTTTTCTCGTGGGAGGGGTTCTTCTATGATATTCATGTTCTATTGTAATTTATTAATGATGGAAGAAAAACATAATAATGAAAATGTTAATAATCTCACAAGTAATTATCATGTAATGGAAACTTGTTAATAAGATGAATACCTCACAATTTCCAACACACTGTGACCTAAGTTATCCTACTTTTCAACCCAAAACTCAGTCTAACTACTACCAAATTCTAGAAAAACTTCTTCAACACTTGTAAGGCTTATCCAAGCCTTGACAAGTTTCAATAATACCTCAAATATATCAACATAAGGCTCCACCTTGATAGGTACCTTTGCATCATTATACAACTTTTCTATCATTCACCAAGAGTGTGATATGATATGCAAGCATACATACATATATATAAAATAAATTTGGAAAAATGGATGTGAACAAGAAAAATATGTTCTCTACAACTATAAAAAACTTTTTAGAAACATTCCATCATTTAGGTACTAAAAGGTTTCACTAGTAGAAACAAACACCTTATATTTTGAATGAAAAATAACATACTAATGTTTAGAAAACTAAAAATTCACATATTTAGACACAATTTCTATAAATAAGAATTATCTATTATGAAAGGTAACTCATGTCCCTACATTTGTGGTGCACGGTAGGCCTGCATAGAACCAGGATCTCCAGTGTTGTACTTTCCCCAAGAATATAGTCCAACCGACCCACTCATTCCAATCTCTTCTCCAGGTGGCGAACTATTCCCAGGAATAATCCCCCACACTGTAAGATAGCAAGAGAGCACTAGTTTGGTGTTGTTATTCCCCCCGGGAACTACAGCAAGCCACAATGATTGATTTATTTGATATATATTATATATATATATATAATATAATATATATATATATTAAATATATATATATATATATATATATATATATATATATATATATATATATATATATATAGATATATATATGTATATGTATATGTATATGTATATGTATATATATATCTATATATAATATATATATATATATATAATATATATATATATATATATAATATATATACATGCCCAGAAGTAGTGGTATCAACTATCCACATCCAACAAGGAGGAAAGAGGCTCAGTTCTGCAAACACCAGTCCATCCTCCCTTCATGCATACTGGTGACCTCAACTAACCAAATAATGTGGCTCTCTCAATGCACAAATGTGCCCTCTAGCAAGGGGCTTTCGCACAGCCCACAACAGTATATACAGGCCTCGATCACAATATTTTGACCTTCACAATGATAAAATATGCATCACGTTCAACACACGTCCACTGGTCATTTAGCAGTCAAACCACCATTATCTCGTGGCCCAATAGAGTCCATTCATCAGCTAACATGTTCTTTACGTTGTGTTTTCAAATTGCCCCGTCATCAGTTCAATTTCTTTGTCCAACAGATTTTCTCCAGCTTCTTCAATAAGACCTGTACTCACAAAACAATTGTTAGAATGAAAATCATAAGGCATCAGTGCCTCTTCTGCTGCTATCAATGTTGTCTCAGCTGTCACTATGGATGTTGCTGCCTCCCAATCTTCCTGTCCCTCTGTAACATTCTTTTGCTTGTCACCTATAATTTCATCTTCAACTTTTCCCTCTTGTTCACTGCACTGGCCTCTTTCTTCTGCAATCTCCATGTCATACTCTGGATTCTCCAACCAGTATTCTAACAATGCAATTTTTCTGTAGCATCGTTGAAGCATATTATCATCACCTTCATTCATACATAAGCTTTCAGTTTGCACAAAATCACCAAGTTCAACAGTTTCAACTGTTTCTTCCCTTATCTGTGCTTCAGACTGATCCTCTTCTTCAACATCCACAAGAACTTCCTCTTGTGGTGCAACAGTTTCACAAGATGGCACATCCTCCTCAACACCTGTAATCACATCATAATTGTCAACTATACAAACACAAGAGTTCACATTATCCAGCTGATCTGGATTTGCCCAATAACTCAAGAAATTGTCAATAATCTCCTCCTCTGTTTCACCAATGGAAACCTCCTCTGCACCTACAAACATACACAACTCATCAATTTTAAAACTACAAGACTTTTTAGTCCTGACTTCTTCCTTCAACATTTTCCTTTTAATATATCTGCATGTGGAATCTTCAAATTTCATCTCTGGCACAAGAACTCTAAGTCCCTTTTTCAACAAGGCAATCAAAATTTGCCTCAACCTCCTCTACAATTGTTGCCAAATCACTCTCTTTCCCTTTAGTGGGAAGAGCCATTTTCCTTTATGCTTTTCCTGCTCTTGCAGCCATCTTTCCAGTACCTGCAACTATGCCTTTATTTCTGCAATCTTTCTTTCTCGAACTCCAACAGTCATCTCATCTCTGTGGAATTTCTCTGAACCTCTTCCTCTGAATCTGGCAGACTGCTTCCTCATGAGTTTCTCACTCACCATGAGTTGTACTAGCCTCTGCAACAACAATCTCTCTTGCTGCAACTTACCTCACCAATCCTTCCCTCTGGATCTGGTCTTTTGGTAAGTACTTGGTTCACTGCCTATGGAACCTCTTGAGCACTCCTCTGCTCTCTCTAGGCTATCTCTTCAACTCACCTCACACTGTAATTGTCCTCTCTATCCAGCCTTCAGCTGAATGCCAGGTTCATTGCCACCTTCTCTGCAACCATAAACTTAAATTATAATTTCAGATCAAAAAATCATCTCACCTTTAAGATCTTGCATGATCTTGTCCTCTTTCCATTTCTGCAATCCTGCTCACTGCATTTGTGTATGCTTGCTCATCAAATTTAAAAATACACTTCAGTTCTTCAACAAAACCTTCTTACATTCATCAAAAACAAAACAAACATTCTTCAATGAAAAAAAAGAGTCAGGCTTTGATACCACTTTTTACATTACCAATGAAAGCACTTACAGACTTTGTTTTTGCCGGATGTGCGACAGTGATGGCCTTAAAATTGCCGAAGGCTTACAAGCCTTGGCTGCCCAAGCTTTTCTCCTTTCTATTCTACCACACTCTCTCACACTCTCTCATTTTCAATGTCTTTGAGGATTCATTATTTATAAAACTTAGCATGATTAAAAAATCCTAAAATCACTCAACTAAAACTCTAACTCTACATGCAATGCATACAAAGGTCTATTGATGCTTTATTCCATCTTTTCTTGTTTTAAGAACAAGAAAATCCTCCTTATCCATGATGATCCGCATTCATTGCTTTATGCCTAAAAGCACTCCCTATTTCCTATTTTCTTATTTATTTACTTTGGAAACATCTAATTAATCACACTGACTTGAAACTTAGGAAAATAATTCTAGAATGCTTGACCCCCTATGATTGTTATTTACAATAATTTCTCTTGGGCTGAATGCCCCCGCATCAATTTGTCTTTTTACACCATAATGAAATCCATTACTACCTTGCACCCACCCTAACCTATCATGTATTGAAAGGTGAAATGACCCTCTTCCATATATGATTTGTGTGCTATCATTTTTCTTGGTGTCATGCATTTCTCACTACAAATGATCCACAATTATGTGATGCACCTACATTTCTAAGAATGACAAGAGTGTTTTTCTTTCTAAATTAGATAAAAAAAAGCAAGGAAAAGGGAAATAAATGATTGTAGTGTGATCTAAGCATGACATGATTACAACTATTATCCTCACTTTTGCAGGTTGTGAGAATATTCATGGTCATGATATTGCATGATTAAGTTGAATGGAATATTTCTATAGGGCTCTAATATTTCAAAATAGATTTATTAAAGATATGATATTCTAAAATAGATTTACAAGAGGATTATAAGATTCATTATATACAAAATTATAATTTATAGATCCATTATATTTTAGTACTATGCAGTATGTTGTATACTAACATGAATTTCTTCAATTTGCTCATAGAATCCCTCGAAACATCGTATTTCACTTTTTCTAATGTGTGGGATGTGGTGATTCCTTATTTTATTTCTCTTGTATTTGTTTCTATGTCCTCATACTTAATACTTATTCCATTCATTTTTCAAATTACTATCTCAAAGGAAAACTAAATTTACCAATACTTAAGCAAATGCAATGTAATCTTAACTATATAGACCATAAGACAAAACGGAGATGTTATACCTTAGGTGATGACAATTTCGTTTGCATCTAAGTTCTTTACATGTTAGCATCACATAATATAAAACTATAGATATATAGCATGCTCTTTTGATGTTAGTTATTTACCATCATTGATTCATGTAAAATGAGGTTTAGGTATCACTTTACAATTTAGGTGTATATTTTACAACTAATTAATTAATTACTAGCCTTATGACAATTGATCAGAAAGTGGAAGGGAAACCTTGGGAAACCTTGAAATCATTGTTTAAGGAATAGAGTAACACATTGGTTTCAAAAATTCTAGTATTTATTGTAAATTAGTTAGGATTTCCTCTATATATCAAATATGTTAAAAGATTTCTCAGTATAAATGTTTCTAATTTAAATGACTTTTATTAGACAAGTTAAATGGTTTTTATTAGACAAACAAGGACGACACTAATATAGAATAAAAATTCTAAAAAAAATAAAAAACTCCTTTTTAAGGTTCCTTAAGTTTCAATAAATAAAATTTAGTCTCATCAGATGTTAATGACCATTATAATAGATAGTAAGAAACTTTATTGTACACAAGGTTATCATAGACATTAAGAAACTTTATTGTACACAAGGTTATCATAGACATTACTTTTTTGTCACCTTTTTATCATGACCTTGTAAGAACAAGGTTAGAGGGATGAATAAAATAAATAGTTATATAGATATTTTAAATCTATTTCTCATTGATTTAATTTGTTAAAGGTTCAAATAACTTGATAAAATTATTGTAAGTTAAGTGCTCACTACCTTGTGGTGCTTCTTATAAATTTTTAAAATTTACACCCAAAGTTTATTTTAAAACATGCCATAATATCCTGTAAATTCCTTAGTATATTGCTTATTCATGTCCAATGCAAAATCCTATATAACATTCTATTATTCTTTTATTATTTTGTCTAAAATGGAAATCCACTCAATGACCATAAACAATAATATCCTTAATCAAAATTTGTCATATTTTTTTAAGTAGGACTCCAGATTTCGCATAATTGATTCATCCATTTACATATTTGAGTCAATTAATTTAGAAGTTGATCCAATGTTTTGTTATTATTATTTCTTAAAACCATAACTTTATTTTAGGAAGAAATTTCTTTACATTTAGTGCTCTAAAAGGACTATCTAGCCATCATAAAAAAAATCTTCATAAATAAGTAAAATCAAAATCATACCTATATATTCAAAACAAGTGCTACTGGCGTAGCCGTAGTCCCTGCCGATTTGCAAGTTCAGGACACAAATATTTTATTTTATTGCGTTGGCTTGGATGCAGGGATGAATATACGTAATCTGATCAAAATTTAATTGGGCAACGTAGCTCGCAGACAGAGAGAGGCAACTCTTTCAAAACCTTCCGCAATGTCCATCGACACATCAAATTAACTCTGGTAATCAGGACTGTTTGTTTTCTCTCAAGGTAAGATTTGTAAGACTGGAAAGATCCGTAATTGAGGCAGGCAAACTCTTCAAGCGGTTGTTGTGTAAATTTAGATCAGTCAAGCTTGAAAGCTCCTCAATGCAATCAAGAAGACCACAATTGATTTGAGTTGAAGTCTAAATTTATTAACCTGGAAAAATTTCCTATGGAATTAGGAAGTGTCACAATATGGTTTTCATACCAATTGAGTTGAACAAGGCTTCTAACTTTTCCAATTGAATTAGGGAGCCACTCAAGCTATTCCACTAATCTTCCTCAAACATCCAAATTCTCAGCACCTTTCTTCGTAGTTGCTTCAATAAAACTAGCAATTTTTATTACACCGAAGTTTTGTCCATCGTCCCCTGTTTAAATCACCATCAAAACAATTACTAATTCAGGAACCTTGGATTCAGTTGCCCAAAAATATGAAAAGTACATAAAATTCTCTAACAAGAACTATTTTGGTTGACAAAGAAATTTGAGGCCAAGATTTATGCCAACTGCAATCCCAAGTTCAAGGAGCATAGTTCAACCACCATTCCCAAGGATGGAATAACATGGTTGCGTGGAAAACAGGGAAAGTAAAAAATAAAAGATCTTGATAATAATGAGACAAATTGAATTGGAATTTATTAATGCTCAACTTTTGTGTTTAAGCCATACATATTATTAACCAGATAAGTCATGAAGTTTTCTCCTAACATTAAAATAAAAATCCTCTAAGAAGAAGCTTGAACATACTGGCTTACCGTATGATTTGGCATCATGTAAAATGATGTTGCATCTATGTGGAAAGACTCGAGAAACCCAGAAATCAGAAAATATGCTACATGGTATATATAGAAAATATAATTATACATGTGCTCCATGGTATATATTTAACATATAATTATAATTTTCTATGAGTTTTAATATATTAATATAACTAGCAAGGTATGTTCCCAAGTTACACGTGCTACATATTTCTATGAGTTTTAATATGTTACATCAGTACTCAAACGAATCTTGCATATATTGGGATATTAAGCTGGCCTTGTGTTTTTGGCTAATTATTAAACGTTACTTCACTTCATTGCGACTCATTGTTTAAAAGTTAATTTTGTTTACCAAATTCGAATTATTGATACGACATGAAAGTTTAATATTTTTTTGGTTTTGTTTTATCGTTTTTTAATGTTCATGAGCATTATTCAGGTCAACATATTTCAGCCACTTGGCCAACTAACAATATGAATGGTTGCTCGCATCTACTTGTTGGCTGGCACGATAAACCACGTGTCTATTTATTAAACCACGTGTTCACGATTGTTAATGGAAGGCTTCTTGAGCGAATCACCGATATGGGCATGGGTTTTTCTTTGTTATACTCTAACCCTAACTTCAAGCTCTGGAAGAGAGCCATTAAAATAGTTTTGTTGGTCAACAAGACTATTATGTGAGTTGGTCACTGCTTTCCGAGGAAATTCGTAGCATTACTGGCAAACCATAGGAATATACAACTGCATCTGGTTCTCTAATTCCTATTATTTTTCCAGGTGTTGTGCCTATTTTTCTAGCCTAATCAACTTGCTAATTGGAAAGGGAAGCAAGGTGGTTATTCTCGCCGGCAGTAACGGCAGTCGAGCAGGTTGAGATTTAGCGCGTTTGCACCTATTGTTTGGATACTTTCGCATACATTAGCCTGAGAGTGTTATGACTTCTCCTATGTGTACTATAAGCTCTGGAAAAGAGCCATGAAAATTGTTCCTCAGACAACTTGATATCAATAAGAAAATTTCATTATCCATACCAAATTGTCCATTGAATTTTCCACTGCACAAAATGTTTCTCAGATAGCAGAATTAAATGAAGGATCTAGAAAATGGCATAGATGATGATGGTTTCCTTTCAAGCTCATATCAATGGATTGTAGATAAGTTTCATAGAACCATTTACCAATTCCATGTCTCAAGGCTCTTTCTTTAATTCTATAATGAACATGGCATACATGGCATATATGTTTGAAGCAGGGTTTGTGGAGAGGCTTCATATATATTTTAAAAAATGGGTATTGAATTTTTCAATTTTTATATTTGGGTTAATAAAAAAGACCCATATAGAGCTAGGTTTGCTAGACCCACATAGAGCCACTATATCAAGAGGTGTTTAGAAAGACACAATGTATCAATAAAGACACAATGTATCAATAGCCAATGAAGCTTGTTGGGGCGAGAAGCTTGATTGGTTATTGATACATTATGTCTTTGATTGGTTATTGATACATTATGTCTTTCTAAAAGACCTCTTTAAATGTCCCTATCTTAGAACCTTGCTTCTCTGAATGGAGAAATGGAAAAATGAAAAAGTTTGTATAGATTTAATGGCAGGTTTCTATCAATCTCAAATGGCATGGAAAGGAATTTGCAGATGTTAGCAGCATTGTCTTTATGAGAAGTTTGACATTTCGAATCTCTGTTAATGTTCTTTACTATATTGAACGAAAGAGATTCAAGGCCAAAGCGAAGCATAAACAAGAAAAGACTCGATATGCCATATCGATTGATTTTAAATTTTAATATGAAAATTTACATTAGTTACAGAGTGAAAAATTGTAAATAGATTTATGTACAGAGTGAAATTTTGAAAAATTATTGAAACATTCTAGACATAGTGAAACATACCATATTATTTCCGTCACAAAGAATGCACTAATTTCTTACCTTCAGGGTTTGGAGCTAGTTTGCTGCTCCACTATTTTTCTTGATTGACCACCAATAAATGCAAGGTAAAGAATAAGCATTTTAACTGTTTATGTTCTTCTTGTTCAGTTGTTCTTCCTATTCCATTTTTTCAGTTTTCGAAGATTGAACTCATAATTGGCTTAGAGTTTTTAAGGAGGCACAAAACTGATTTTTCTGCACCACTGCAATAACTGAAGGGATATGATAAATCTTTTTGCTATTCTGGTGCATTGAAGGGCCATGAGAATGAAGGGGTATCTTTCTGCTATTCTAGTGCACTAAGGAGAATAACACGCTAAGGACAATAGAAAGGAGTCCGCAAACAATAACTAGCAAGAGCAAGGAGAATATAGAGGAGTCCGCAAACGATAACCAGCTAGAGCGGGAGGAAGCTTGTGTTGTTTTAACAGTTCTGGAAAACCTGACACATGGTTAACATGCTAACAACCAGCAACCAGCTACATATCGTTAACATGCTAATAGCGAGTTACTTGACACTTTGTTTGGATCACGACATAGGAAAGTTTGGGTTATGCTTTAATGAAAAGTATTCGAAAACATTAAATGTTTTCTAATTAATGCTAACTCCAATCTAGCATTAAACTGGATCAAATTAGAATTGAAAACTTGTTATCCTAAGTTTTAATTAAAAACACGTAAATTATACGATTTTCTTCGCAATAAGAGGCGGAAACTCCAACTTTGCATAAAAAATTGTTTGATGGAATATTTAGATTAAAACATTGGTTATAGTTAATCGATCCAAGTGAATTAATGCTTCGTCAAGGCGGAGTGATCACTATAGTCCCTACACTGCCAAAAGCAAGGACTAATAAGGTACGAAAACCAAAATCAGATTTGAAGCTTTTACAAAACTTGACCATAGTTTTACTCTAAATGTAAGTGCATATATATAATCCAAAAGACCCTACTTTATAACAAGTTAAATTTTGCGATCATTTAGATGATTTCCCGCCTCATACAATGTATTCGTAGTATTACGTGTTAGAGATTTATTTTTTTTAGTAAAATTCTATTATAACTTTAATTTTATTTGAAGCTAATTAGAATGCTTAAAATCCCTTATTACTTTTGGAGTGGGTTACTGAAAAGAAAGAGACATTTCGTAGTTTTCCCATGTCTACGGTGAAAACAAAAAAACTATGAAAAAATTTTAATTTTAATTTTATCCTTTTCATAGTAGTTGATTAGCTCATTCGATTTAAGCTCCAATTATAGCATGAAATTCTCTAAATTGTCATAGATATAGGTAAGGTTTTTCACCATGCATGATATGTGTTAGGAATTCATTTATATTGAAAAAAAGCTATAGTTTGCATTTTCCCGGTGAAAAAAAATAAGGTTTTTAACAATACATGCATAGGTTTTTAACAATACATGCTATGCATTAGGAATGCATTTATATTTCATGAAAATTAATTATTTAAAAAAAAAACCTTTGCATTTTCTTAGGTTTATTGTGACGAAAAAGACAAAAACGTTTCCTATGTTTATAGTGACAAAAAAGAAACTACGAAAAAAATACTTGCTTTACACATTCACAATGTTCATGGTAGTTGATTAGCTAATTTGATTTAAATTCCCAGCCTAGCATGAAATCATCATGAGCATTGACCTAGATAATGATTTTCGTAATGCATGGTATGCGTTATGGATGTGTTTATATTTCACACCATCATGTTTATTATGTTAATCGGAATTCCTATAGAGGATAGAGCGTGCTACATTTTAGAGATTCTTTTATTACATCAACAAGTATGCCTAAAGTTGAAAGAGGGTGTTATTGGAAAGAGCATGCTAAAATTTAGAAATTTTTTATTACAAATATTACAAGTAGGTTAATATCTAATATAAAATAATATCTTTTATTGTCACTTTTAAATGAAATATTGTAATTTAATTTATGTAGTTAATTGCATATTATAGATGAATGAAGATCCGTGTTTATTTGTGTTATTGAATTTTTTTTAGTCACTTAGCTTATCTAAATCTAAGATTTGAATTCTTGCCAGCCTTATTACCACAATCATCTTCATTACTTGTATAGATATCCTAAATATATGGATGTTCATCAACCATTTAACATATATGTCTTATATTTGCATTTAATGGAGACTAATAACCTTAGCCATTCCTTGCTCTCGGAAGGTTTAAGAACAAACCAATAACCAAAAGCACTCAATGTTCAACAACAATCACACATTGATATGCATACATTAGGCATTTGACCACAAAATTTAAACATTAGCGCTAACCATTGTTGGGTGAAGTCGGATCTTATTTTTAAGTCATTAAGGTAATAGAGACTATCTAAATAGGTTTGTTAATGTTTCCAATACACTGCACATAATTCAATGCATTTCTTTTAGAGTTAATAGAAGAAATGTATTGTTCTAATGCATTATTGTATATTAGCATAAGTCCAATATAGTATTCTAGAAAGTTGTTAGTTTCCAATGTAGGAGTGAATTGGAGTTGAGTAGGCATCACTATCCTATAGGTTGTTGTGGCTATCTTTTGTATTGATCTTATTACTATAAATATGAGAATCTTGTATGTTTGAAACATAGATATGATTTAATAAAATATTGTTCTCCTATTTTCTTTTTTTGTATCAGAGCTCAGTTGGGCCCTCTTGTTTGGGCCTACTCCCTCATGAGAGGGCTCGATATCGATGAGAATAGAGTAGTTTGTTGGGAGTGTTATTTTCCATTAATTTAATGGTGGCTACATACACCACTCATAAAATTATGGAACCATGTGTAAGAGAGTCCATAAAAAATCTTGTGAAGGAGTTGGAGCAGTCTGAAATTTATGTTTAGTACTCTTTGTTGAAAAATGGTAGTTGTGGTCGGTATTTTCATTATCAAAATTCAAAGGAGAAATTATGTATTTTCTAATTTTCCAAGTCAGCCTCAACTTGACAAGTTGGCCCTACCACTTGTAGGGGTTTTACCCCAAGGTCAAAACTCATCTCTCAACACGCATATAACTTGGAATTCATTGGATCTCATTTGGTATCACATCACTCATCCATTCAACCAATCACAAGGAGCTTTATTCAGATATGTGAAGGAAGAAGAAGAAAAAATTTTGTATTGAAGTTTGACCCCTCTTATCTCTGCTTTGACCAATGTTGACATGGATATTCTTCTTCTTGTTAGACTAAGTTTTTGATTGGACTTGCAAGGTCAAATATTATTTGACTCGTTGACTATTCATTGACCTATATTCTGTTTGTATTCTAGGCCATTGACCAAGGGTTGACCGCAAGTCAAACCTTACAGTTGGGCGGAAATTTGACTAAAGCATTTTAGATTGAATTTCAGCCCCTTTGATTGAGCTACTACATGTTGAAATTCATCCCTTTCACCAGACTTTGAGTTTTTAGAAGAATAAATACTTTCTATCTCTTTCGACTCTGTTTGACTTGGAAATTAATGTGGTCAACGGTTGACCTTTGACTAGAATATTCTAATGTACATTTTGATTAATTGAACTCTCTCTCTCTCATAAGGAAATATTACCAAGTTTTTTCCCTTATGGGGTTTTGTCTGAAGAAATTTTGGTGTCTCTTGCTTCATTATTTTTACTATGATCTATATTTCCCTATTGACTTTAACGGTTGAAAATTTTCAAGTGCAACTACTCAATGATTGGAATTCTCTAAAGAAGTCAAATTGTTTCATCAAAAGTAGTTATCAGTTTGAAAAATTGTTCTAGTCATGTTCTCTGCTAGAAATCAATATGGTATCAAAGCTTTGGTAAAGGAAAATGAGCATTGGTATCACCTTTAAGAGCATTGAGATCACTTCAAAGTGCATCGATATCCTACATATTCTTTCTTGATTGATCATCTTCAGCATGAATTCATTCATGAAGACGTAAAAAAAGCTTGAAAGAGGTACAAACTTCAGAGCATGGAAGACTAGAATTGAACTTATGCTTGCAAGCCATGACATCTTGAGTATTGTGAAAGGAAATGTTACAAACTAGTTGATCAAGTAGGAAGGGACAAATTTTAAGAAGATAGCATGTTGGTTATCAGAATCATTTTAGAATCTATTACAGATCATCCAATTCCTTATATTCTTGTTCATAAATATTCCAAGAAAATGTATGAGGCTCTTACTAGATTATACACCATCAACAATATTAGTCAATCTACAATTCTAAGGAATCAACTTTATGTTGTTAATATGAAAAATAATGATACCTTGGCATCATATTTCGTAATAATATCTCAATAATGAGATAAAATCAGAGCTACTAAAGAAGAGGTACTTGATAAAAAAATTAGTAGTAGTAGCACTCAATGGTCTGCTAGAATCTTGGTATTCTTTTGTATCAAGAATTAGTGGGAGAGAAATTTCTCGTGCCTTTGATAAATTATGGGTTTCTTGCACTCAATAATAATATAATCTCGTGTCCAAAGGAAATATTCAAAGTCGAGGTGAATATTCTAAATCTTTTGTTGCCCACTCAAAGAATAGGAAGGGAAGAATAAATTTTGGAATATTTCAAATAGGTATAGGTAGAATACCTACTTCAAGATCTACTCCAAGACATTCTCTAGGAAGAGGACTTTCTCCAAAATTAACACCTACTTCTCCCTCTCCTGAAAGAAGGGGCATTCCAATTGTCCAATGTTTTCGTTGGAAGAATATGGTCACTATCAAAATAGGTGTCGTCAAATAAATGATGGTCATAAAGGGAAAGGGAAAAAATATGCTTCTATAACTAATCTTAATGAACCTTAATCCATGAAGAGGCTTAGGAAGAAATATTATGGTAATGATGAATACTCATTTTATTCTACTTTAACAAGTTCTATTACAGGTCATGATGAAATTTGGTTGGTGGACAGGGATGCCTCTGGGCACATGACTAGAAATCATGATAATCTCTCTGAACTAGTTGAGAATAATATATCTAAAATGGTGGAGCTTGGAAACAATGGATAGGATGAAGGTAAAGGAATTGGTTCATCATCCTTCCAATTAAAATTAGGAGGTAATGTATCTATTAATAATATTTTATATGTTCCTAGTTTGAAGAAGAAATTGTTATCCATTTCATCTCTTGAAGATAAAGGATATCAAATTGCCTTTGTTGATGGTCAAGTCCTAGTATGGAAGAAAGACTCCTCCTTTCAATCTAGCAAATTCATTGATGTATGAATATGAGGGCTATATTTTCTGCTTCGATGTTTAATTCAAGCCTTGATACACAACAACTTTAATCTTTGTGAACTATGACATCAAAGGTACACTCATGTTCATTATAAAACTTTGGTTAGAACAAAGGATTTTTTAAAAATGTACCTAAAATCAAGATTGGACATGATGGAGTTTGCAAAGGATAGGCGCTAGGGAAAAATGTCAAAGGGAAATTTACTAGTAGTGATAGTAGATCTAAAGAAATATTGGATCTCATTCATTGTAATGTTTATGGACCTATGTTTGAAAAATCCTTACGTGGTTGTTTCTGCTATGTCACCTGCATTGATGATTACTCTCATAAAACATGGATTTTTTTCTTGAAATCCAATGATGAAGTGTTTGAAAAAATTCGGAAATTTAGGGCACATGTTGAAAATTCTACAGGAAGAAGGATCAAGGGATTATGATATAACAATGGAGGATAATACAAATCCAAGGATCTCATTTATTTCTACAACAATGCTAAAATTAAGAGGGAGTTGATAATTCCCTACAATCTTTAACAAAATGGAATTTTCAAAAGGAAGAACGAAACTACTATTGAAGTTGTAAAATCCATGCTTCATGATCAAGAGATGACTATGTTTCTATGGGTAGAAGCTTCAAATATAGTTATTTATGTTCAAATTAGATGTCCACACTGAATCTTGGAATATAATACTGCTCAAGAAGTCTTTAGAGGTGAGAATCCCAATGTTGAAAATCTAATCATTTTTAGTTGTCATATTTATGTTCTTGTGCCTAAGGAGAAAATAAAAAAGTTGGAATCTTTTGGGAAGAAGGGAAATTTTGTTGGCTATAGTGAAAATTCAAATAATTTCAAAGTCTATACTAGGACAACTATCAATTGAAAATTGTCGTGATATCATTTTTTATGAGGATGTTGCTTTCCAAAAGTTCAAAGGATCACACTTGGACTCTAATAATGAGATGTCAATGCCTCTTAAGCATGTTGAATCAAAACCTAGATTTCATGAACCTATGGAACATGATCCCCTAGAAGAGTTAGATGAACCACATGACTTTGTTGATTCACCAAGACTCATTGTGCCTGAGACTAGAAATAGACTAGCTTAGCTTGAATGAACTTTAAAATAAGTAGAAGGACATTCAACACCTCATGGCACCTTCATAGAAGTCAAGAGGCCAAAGAAGTATTTGGGTTATGCAACATCGATGAGTAAGGTCATTGAGTCTGAGCCATCCACCTACGAAGAGGTAGTTGAACATAAAGGTTGGAGAGATGATATGGTGGAAGAGTACCAGTCTATAGAAAATAATGATGTATGGGAAATCATGCCTAGATATGAATTAAATTATCTTGTGTCTTCCAAATGGATCTATAAAATAAAGCATGCAGCTGATGGGAGCATTAAGAAGTTCAAGGAAATATTTGTGGCCCACAAATTATCTCAGAAAAAGGGAGACAATTATGAAGAATATTTGCTCTTTTTTCCGGGTACTCCTCTATTAGATCTATTATTACTCTTGCTTCTATTACAGGTTGGAAACCACATCAAATGGTTGTTAAAAATGTTTTTCTTAATAGAGATACACATTGAAAAACCTCAAGGTTTTGAGATTCATAATAGAGAGACACATGTTTGTAAATTGAAGAAAGTGTTGTATGGGCTTAAGGAGTCTTGTCGTGCATGGTATTCTCATATTCAGGGTTATTTCTTGAGTCTTGGTTTAAAAAAAAAACGATCTTGATCCTAATATCTACTTCAAATTTTTTGAAGGTGATCCATTTATTTTTCTATTATATGTCGATGGTATATTTCTTACAGGGGTTGAGAATCACATTTTCATTTGTAAGAGGGAGATGATTTCTAAATTTGAGATAAAGGATCTTGGTGTTTTGCATTACTATTTGGGTATGGAAATTTGGAAAAATCCTAGTGAAATATTTATTGGGCAAGGAAAGTTCATCACTATGTTCCTTTAGAAATTTAGCATGATGGATTGAAATTCCATGAACACTGCCATGTTAGAAAATTTGAAGAGACTGCGAGATTGTGATTATCATATGGCTGATCCCTTTATGTATCATAAATTTATTGGCTCATTGAACTATCTAGCTAACACCATACATGATATTTTCTATGTCATGAACATGTTGATCCAATTCTTGGTTGAACGCTAACATGTGCATTGGGTTGTAGTGAAACATATATTGACATATCCATGTGGCACCATTGGTTATGGTTCGAAACATATTTCTAATCGAGAATGATAGCTACATCGTTTTATAGATGTTGATTTTGCTAGATGCATTGAATATATAAATAACACTTCTAGTTTTGTTTTAGCTTGGGCTCTGCTATGATATCATTGTCAAGTAAGAAGCATGCTTTAGTTTCTCTTAGTATGGCTGAATTGGAGTATATAGTTTCCCATTAAGCCTATTATGAAGGAATTTGGCTTTACAAGTTGTTTTTTGGTTTGTTTGGTCAGGTGTTGGAATCGACCGTAGTATACTGTGACAATCGAAGTTGTGGTAAGGTTTTCAAGAATCAAGTTTTTCATGACAGATCGAAGCACATTGAGACCAAGTATCATTACATCCAAAATATTGTCTAGAGTGGAGTTATGAGGCTCAAATACATCCCTATTAATGAATAGGTTGTCGATTTTTTTATGGAGCCACTATCCTAGATGAAGTTTTCTTATTTTAGAGAAAAGTTTCGAGTGGCTAAGAATCCATCTCTTAGAGAGTGGGACCATTGATTGTATAACATCATGAGATTGGAAATCTTCATTGGGCTTAGCTGAGAGACCATGGTTTATCCTCAAGAAGATTGTCCTTGCTACTCCCTTAGGACATTGAGATTGATTGGGAGACTAATATGACTGGGATTTTGGTTGTGAGGCTTGGATTGATCCCTTAAGTCATTGCATTTGACTAGGAGAGTAGGGGGTTTGTTCGGGTACACCAATTTTGATTTATCTTTCTTAATTCATCGTGTTTTACTGTGAGATGAGTGGACTTGGTCAAGAATATTGATTTTGAGTACTCTTTTGGGTCATTATGCTTGATTAAGAACCCATTTCATATAGTTAGAGAGTTTCGCCTTATTGATTGAACCCAAGGTTTTCTTCTGACCTTGATGCCATTGGTCTTTTCCTTATGGGATGAGATTCATGCAATCCATATTTCCTCCTGATGAGACATGTACATTTGATGTCCCCCTTAGGTCATTATCGAGAGACCAGTGGATTGGTCAGGAATATTGATGTTATATCTAAGACTTTTGTGATCCATAATGTAGAAGAAAGTCTTTCATATTAATCACATTGTTAGGATTTGGTCGACATTTTGAACCCACTAATGTGGTTCATCCTCAATATTGATGCTGAAAGAGAATGAAAAGCACCTCCTTGGATAAGAGGGAGTGTTGAAAAATGGTAGTTTTGGTCGGTATTTTCATTATCAAATCTAAAGGATAAATTTTGTATTTTGCAATTGTCCAATTCAGCCTCAATTGGACAAGTCAAAACCACCACTTGAAGGTGTTTGAATCCAAGGTCAAAACCCACTTATTGACAAACATGTAAATTGGCATTTGTGGATCTCATTTGTTATACATCAATCATCCATTTGACCAATCACAAGACATTATATTCACATGTGAAAAGGAAGAAGAAGACAAATGTTTCAAGAAAATTTTGACCTCTTATATTTTCTTTGACTAGCATTGACTTGAATATTCTTGTTGTTGTTTGACTAAGTTTTTTATTGGAGGTGGAATGTCAAATACTATCTAATTCATTGGTTGTTCATTGGTAGATATTCAGTTTCTGTTTTGGGACATTGAATAAGGGTTGGAAATGAGTCAAACCCTATAGTTTGACCGAAGTTTCACTGATGCATTTCAGACAAAATTATAGCCCCTTTGATTAAGCTACAATAGGCCAAAATTCAGCCCTTTGACCAGAATTTGACCTGTAAGCAAAATGAAAAATAATGTGGTCAATGGTTGACCTTTACCTGGAACATTTTGATGAATTAAACTCTCTCTCATAAGGAAATATTACCAAGTTTAACCCCTTGTGGGGTTTTGTATTAAGAAATTTTGATGTCTCTTGCTACAATGTTTTTATTGTGATCTCTATTTCTCTATTGAAGTTATTGGTTGAAAACATTCAAGTGTAACTACCTAATGATTTGAATGCTTTAAAGAAGTCAAGCTATGTCATTGGAAGTAGTTATTGATTTGAAAAATTGTTCCAGCCTCATTTGCTACTAGAAATCAACATTCTCATTGAAGGAATTGGTGACCCACTTGGGTATTAGTATCAGATGTGATTGAGATTATTAAAACACTATAGTGCATAGCTCATTAGGGAAATAGTAATACCTCATGTCGATTTTTGTAGCTGTGGTCGATATTCACAATCACTATTTTAGTACTTCAAATAATATTAAATTCAAGACATGTTCTTCAGGTCATTTTCAAAAGAAAGAATTTAAATTTTTAAATTTGAATATTTTAGCCCCAAGAAAGTCACATCAGCCCTCCACATGATCAATTTGGCCTAGATTTTTGTGGCACCCATTCATCCTCCCGAGAAGTTTATATATTTTAAATCCAACCTCCTCCTCTTAGAACCATTTGACTATACAAACAAGACAATATATTTTGACTTGAGCAAAGGATTAAAGGACAAGAATTTATGAAGACAAATCCAACATATTCTACCTTTATTGACCTCACACGTGTGGGTGAGTTTCTGGGCATATCTGGTACTAAGTATGATTTTATCTGGGCATAAAAGAAGGTCAAAATTTGACCTTAATAAAGTACACTAGTATGATTCTTTTGGGAATCTATATGACTTGATAACAAGGTAGTTTGATCATGTTTGACAACATCTTTCTTGTTAGTTAGTTTGACATTCATTTTGACTTGAATGAACAGATGTATCTCTTTTTGAATTGAATAATTTTGTAAGCAGAAGATTTTTGAGATTTTCTGCCAAGTGGGTTTTCCGAGGGTAAAATTTTGTATCTCATGTGTTTAGCTACCTCTTTATGATCCTATTGTCATTTATTATTTCTACCCTTGGGATATTTTTTGTATTAATTTATGATGAATGTGAACATAAGAAAGATTGAAGTTAAGAAATAATAGGAAGTTATTATCAAATTATAAGACTTTTGAAAAGTCAACATGGCATTAGAGCTAAGGTGAAAGAGAAACCTTACCAAGGCTTGAAGAAAACCTAGATTCTTAAGTGGAATCCTTGATCATCTAAGGAAGTTTTCCATCAAAATAATTAAGTTGCATGTTTGTTTGTCAACGAAAATCCAAGCCTCTATCTATCCTCGAAGAAGGGACAGAATTCATAGATAGGAACTACATATACCTCACGTCGTGATTAGGTAGAGACAAAAGTATATGAGCTAACGCCTCAACCCGAGGCTCAGAGGGTCAAAATTACTAGAAGGCAAAAAGGCCTTAGTTGTAATCTCCTTAGTTGGAATCTAAGGTAAGCTCAAAAGGCCTCAAACATTGGGTGCAGGAGAGCAAGAGACTAAGGATTTTCCTTAGGAAGATTGATTAGGATCAAAAGCCCTCAAGGAATAGGCATATTAAAGGGAAATAAGACTTTTGAAAATTCAAATATATAGTTCCTTAGAATTATGGAAAGAAGGTTCAAATGATGATTCTTTTAAGATCATTCAAATGTTCCTACTATTGTTGTAATCAAAAGAGAAAGCCTAAAGACATCATTTGAGGCAATCTGTAAGAGGATCAAGAATGATAATTGGAGGTCAAATTCTTTCTCCAATATTAGGCTACGTACACCTTATTCTTAGGATTCATTTCTTATATCTGGACAACTGAGATTATTTATATTCTTGGATGAAATAATCGTTGTTTGAAAGGGTGAAATTCTGGGAGAAATTCCTTGCATTTTTGAACTGAGAGCAAGAGCAATTATTTTCATGATTATCATTCTTTGGTAGGTTTAGAATTGTTATTATTTATAGATGTAATCTCTTACTTTTAAGTAGACTGCAAGTATTATATTGCTGAACAAAGACTTGATCATTGGATGGCGAGAAATTAAAGTAAAATTTTGGGCATTCATTCATATTAGGAGGTTATGAAATGAACATGAGAAAGTAGTATTGTCATAAGGTTGATTGAGCTAATAGAACAAATTGTAAAGCATGGATGTTACATATTATTATTCAGGAATTCGGTGCAAGGTAGCTGCCTCTAAAATGAATATGATTATTTGAAGTTTCTAGAGTTGTGTCTAATACATATTTCGATAAATACTTAAGGAAGATTTCTCTCAAAATGTATCTTGGGTAAATACATGAGAATATATTCAAGGATGTCACTAATGTAAGGGATGAGATATGCAAAATTCCTATACATGTGCCAAGAATATTTGGCAACTTGAAGTGATATATATTGGATTGAAGTTTTTGAGGACCTATGTTTTCTTCAAAAATGTTGCATTACATTTGACAGTGTGTTTAGAAGAAGGATGTTGTGAACCTTGAAAGATGTTGTGGATATACTACTAGTTGAGGTTATGATATGTTGTAATGGACTATTAACATTGACATGTCCTTGATTTATTCATAATAATGATGGATGTCATCACATACGTAAAGGCATAAGGGATTTTGCATATGAAAAAGGTGTAGATAAAAAATATAACAAAAGAATTGGAAATCTATGGTTTGTAAACCCTAGTAGACTTAGACTAAAAGGCTTAGATAAGAAAACTCTAGGTTTTGTAAATAAAACCCAAGAGATGAACCTAGATCCATGTTTTCATTGAAGGAATAAAAGCCTAGCTGATGCAAGAAAGGAATGACATCATGTTTATTATGAGGATAAGGTTGATGATGAGTTTGCAAATGGATTTATATGATTTCTACAAAGAAGGAAATGATAAAGAGGGAGCTGAAAATTTCCTTCTAATACTAAAAGATAAGTATTTTATATCTCCCTTCCTTGATTATTATTTATTTATTATTAGTTAGTCTATTATCTTTGTTTCTTTTTGTTGGGTCATAATAGTTTATTCCATGACCTCCTATTGAGGGTTGCAAGTACATTATAAAGGCTCCAAGGCTTTGGCAGCAAATGAAAGCATTGTGAAGAATGAAGAAAATCTTGTGATAGAGTATTATCCTAGTATGATTTGTTTTCAAGAGGGAGATTGTGTATTGACATTTTGAATCGTGCCTAATAATTGGAAGAGATCGTAGTTTGGAGGGAGTAGGCTAGCTCACAAGTTTGAAGGATTCCATAATGAAGACTATGTTTGGATCTAAGGAAGATTAGTGGTGAATTCAAAGTCGATCTACAAGTACGCAGTAGATGAAAACATAAGTAAGTACAAAGTCAGATTCAAGGTTTCTCCCAGAAAGAGAGAAAATACTATGGCAAGACATTTACTCTAGTTATCAGGTATACTTTAGTTAGAACTATTATTATTGCTTTTAAAATTACACCAAATGGATGTGGATATCTCATTCCTCAGTGTAGTAATTGAGGAAGAATGAGTGTACATAGAGCTACCTCATAGATTTGAGTTACATGATAAGAATTCTCATGATTACAAACTAAAGAAGGCTTTATAGAAACCTTGGGCATGGTATTCTTGTTTGATTGATATCTGGTGAGTCTTGGTTGATATTGTTATGATATGACTTATTTTTTATGGAAGTAGGACTTATATGAGAAAGGGAGGACTAGTGGTATGAAGATTTGTTTCCATGATAGAGGGAGATTTGAAGCCTTACCTAAGTGTTAGAAAGATTTAACCTTTAAGCTTGAGATGAAAGAAATTTTTTGGATACTTTAATTCTTAGGATTAGAAGTCTGGAAAAAACCAAAGCGATCATCTAAGATTTCCACAATAGGATATATTTCAATGTCAGAGGAATAACCAAATTGGGGTGGCCAAAAAGTAGTTGTGGCAAAACATGTGTTGAGGTACTTGCATGGTACAATCAGATGTGAACCAAGAAGTACAACTATAGGGATACATGGATTTAGATTAGATAGAGAGTGTTGAAGACAAGAAGAGAATGTTGGGATGATGATTCAATTTAGATTCTACTTGGGTATACATCTGTCACACTCGGGACTACAGAGGTTTAGTATATTACAACTAGTTTGATGAGTTGTGAAGTAGTGTGGTTTTGGTAACTTCTCATAAGATTGTTTGATCAGGCGCAAGAGATGATCACGATGGCAGGTTGAAGCACATTGAGGTCAAGTAGTGAGACATAGTTCAAAAGGGATAAATGAGGCTCCAATGCATTTCTACATTTAACCAGGTTGTTGTCATTATCATAAAGCCTTTGTCCCAAGGAGAATTTTGTAAACTTCATGGACAAGCTTGAGAAGTTTTTATACTTCAGGGACAAGCTTAAGAAATTTTTATACTTCAGGGACAAGCTTGATAAGTTTGTACACTTTAGGGATAATCTTGAGAAATTTTTACACTTCAAGGACAAAATTGAGAAGTTTTTATACTATAAGGACAAGCTTGAGAAATATGTATACTTTAGGGACATGTTGTAGTGGTTGATAATGTTTTCCTTTGTTAGAGGGAGTGCTGATTTTTTTGTATCAAGGGGCAGGCATTCTCCCTAGGTCACAATATAAAGAGGTCAAAGTATTGACCAGGGGCCACAAAATTTAGATAGGGAGAATGAACCAAAGGGAATCAAGGCTCAGAGTGTTCCCTAGTAGGGAAAATAAGTGCCTCTATCATCAGGAAGGATAGTTAACATTGGATTAGCATGTAGGAATGGTAATATCCTAAGGTTTCACCATATGTCACATGTGTTGACCAAGTTCCAAGTGACAACTTCGATAATTGGTGAACGATTCCAAGTGACTTCTTATTGAGTGTGATGTTGACGCATCATTCTTTTCACATTTATTGGATATATACATCAACATAGATAGCACATTTAAGCTTTTCCTAGAGAAATTTTTCAAGAACATAACATATGATGAAGTCATTATGAATACCTCCCTAGCTAAGAGGGAGTGTTGATTTTTGTAGCAATGGTTGATCTTCATAATTACTATTTTATCCCTCCAAATCATATAAAATTAAATAAATGTTCTTCATGCCATTTAGAAAAGAATTATTTTAAATTTTTAAATTCAAATGTTTTGGCACCAAGGAATTCAAGTCATCCCTCCACATGATAAAGGCATCCCAACTTGTTATCACACCCATATAGCCTCCCAAGAAGTTTATATATACCACATTTTACCTCCTCATCTTGCCACCATTCAACCACACATACAAGACATAATATCCTCTGATCTAAGCAAAGGAGTAAAGGACAAGATGGAAGAAGACAAATCCAACATCTTCTCTCTTTGTTGACCATGTATGTGTGGCTGAATTTTTGGGCATGTCTATGAGCATGAGTTTCTCTAGGTGAAGAAGCAGGTCGAAATTCATCCATAATAGAGTAGACCAAGACAAGTATTTTGGGGAGATATGTGACTTGATAAGAGTTAAATTTGACCAGGTTTGACTAGGGCTTTCATGCTGGTCAGTTTGACATTGATTTGACTAGAAGGACTAGATCTATCTCTTGTTGAACTAAAAAGTTTCTCTAAGGAAAAGGTTATTGGGATTTTCCCCCAAGTGGGTTTTTGAGGGTAAGATTCTATGTATCATGTGTTTGGTTGTCTCTTTATGATCATACTGTCATTTATTATTTTTTTGTTGTTGAGATATTTTGTCTCATTTCTTTATTGTCAATGTGAACACAAGAAAGATTCACGTAAGAAATCATAAGAATTAATTATCATATTAAAATATCTTTGAAAATCAACACTTAACCCTATATTAAAGAAATTTTAGGGATGATTTGGAGGCATTATAGGGGGATTTTGGCATTAAAACTGAAAGGCGTTTGCTATCATTATTTGTAATTTTGGATTTCTAACACAATTGTTTTTCATCATCAGAAATTAATATGTTTCCAATGCAGAGCTCAAATATGTTTCTTTTGCAGTATGGCTAGTTTAAAGTTGTCACAAAGATCATTAATGAGCATTAGTTCCTAGGAATGTTAGTGGTTTTATCAAGGCTATAGTTGATCAACTATCTCAATTATATAATGGGGCTTTGGTTCTTACACCTCATAAGTGGTTGACTTAAGGTGAAAATATGGTCATTGGCACAAAGCGATGAAATTATTAAAGAAGATTTTAATTGGTTACCTAAACAGACAAGATGGTTAGGTTACGTTTCATGCAAAAATAGGAAAATAAATTTGTTTATCAAATCATTGAATTTATCTACAGACGCAGAGCTTGGATTTGTATATTATGTGCATAAGCAACACTTTCTTATATAGTTCAAACAAATAAGCCTTCAACAATAAGATTGATATTGTTAAATATTTGTTGAATGCAATTGAGTGTTTCTTCTGAGTTCCAATTTGATTCAATATTTTAAAAAATTTCATGTTATTAGTGTTGATCTAGTTTAAAGAATTGAGTGACATTTGGTCTTTCCAACTACTCTCATGTTAGAGTTTGTGTTGTTACCGTCTATTCCACCAACAGATAAGTTCTATCTACAAAAAAATATTAAGAACCAAATGTTGCCAGTGCATGATGAAGGCATAAAGCAGAGAATAACTAATAGAAGAGGACCTCAATACAAAAGATAAATCTTTTTATTTTAGTCTAATGAAGATAGATGACAATCTTCTAGTAACAAATAGTATTTTTTGGAACAACAACTAAAATTGGATGATGGAAAAATGTAGGTAGATGTGTGTGTGGAATAATAATATACTCATTAACATATTGTTATGTCAATCACACCTATTATAGCAAGTCAATATCTTAAATTTTAAGTTTTGTAGTGGTCATTGAAAAACATTTATCTGGTATATCCATGGATGTAGTGTGTGTGTAGCTGAGTTAGTTGTGATGTAAGCCTAATAAGGCATGTGTAATAATGTGAATTTCATGCGGTAATATTCAAACCACTTTGTAGTGAAAGTTTGTGGTGATGTACAAACTACTTGTGAGAGGGAAGTGGAGAAAGATCTTGTAGCATTGTTGAGATTCTACCAAGAAAACCAAGAGCATGGTTGAGGGTAAGTTAACAAAGCTTAGAGCATGGTTGAGGGTAATCCGACAAAACCTAGAGCATGATTGAGGGTAAGTCGACAAAAATAAGAACATGGTTAAGGTAGATCAATAAAACCCAAAGCATGGTTTAGGGTAAGTCAAAAAAATCCAAATCATGGTTAAGGTAGATCAACAAAACCTAGAGCTTGGTTGAGGAAAATTCATCAAAACCCATAGAATGGTTGAGGGTCAACCAAGAAAACCCAGTTCATGGATGAGGGTAAGCCAATAAAACCAAGAGCATGGTTGAGGGTAAGCCGACCAAACCCAGAGCACATCAAGGGTAATAAAAAAAACCTAAAGAATGGCTGAAAGTAAGCCGACAAAACCTAGAGCATGGTTTTGGGTAATTCAAGGGAACCCAAGATGATGATGATGAAGAAGGGGGAATCAAGTGTACAAGTACAAGGATGAACATATGATGATTAAGAGAACCATGTACATGAAGGAAGTCCTAGTAAACTGGCGGCTCCAGTGGTTAGGTACCCATGCATTCTAGTGGATGGTGGTTCATTTATATGGATTGCAAAATCTTAGAATTATGTTGAAAATACTAGGTTTCACCAAACATAGACATTGTTGACAAGAGAGATTATGTGTTACAAAGGAAGAAAAATTAAGTGTTGTAAAGAATACATTCCTCTATTAAGAGGGAGTGTTAGATTTAACGTGAAAAATGCATTGCTCCAATGTATTATTCTAGAGTATCATAGTTCCATTGTAGTCTTCTAAAAGGTTGTTAGTTTCCAACATAGTTGTGAGCTTGAGCTGAGTAGGGATCATTATGCTCCAGTTTGTTGTGGCTATCTTTTATATTGATCCCATTAATATCAATGCGGGATTCTTGTGTATTTAAAACATACAACTAATTTAATAAAAATATTTTTATCTTATTTTCTATTTATTTTTTTAACTATGTAAGTTTTATAGAATAAAATTTTGAATAATCGATCAACATCTTCAAAGAAAGGAACAAGTGCATATTCAAAGATCAAAGCTCTCCGTTAGAGATCATCTGCAGCAACTTCTGTCTGAATCTCAAAGAGACACTGGTGCTCCGCACTTGGATGCAGGACGACCTTAACACTCTTGCTAATGAGAAGGCCATCTGGGCAAACTAGAACATGCAACTCCCATAGGGATTTCATAATCAAGCCCCCTCAGAGAGCATCAACATAAAAAAGAAGCTTGGACAGCCCCCCCAAAGCACACCTTCAAGCTCAACTTTGATGGAGCTTCAAAGGGCAACCCTGGAGAAGCAGGATTTGGCGGAATATTCAGAAATCATGAAGGCCTACCCCTCCTTGTTTACTTTAGAAATATAGGATGGGATACCAATAATTCAGCTGAGTTGGAAGGTCTTTGGCAAGGTCTTCTCCTCTCCTGGAAACACAATTTCCATCCCCTGGAGATCGAAGGTGATTCCTTAATCCTTATCAACATGGCCAAACAGCTCCTAAATGGATCTCATGCGAGGAACATTGCCACTAGCTGGAGACTCGAAGCAAGATTGGAGGCCATAGAACAAGCGCTTCTCAACAATAGGGCCATCATATTCAATCATGTTAAGAGGGAGGGCAACAAGGTCGCTGACCTTCTAGCCAACGTGGGGGTGGAAACTAAGCATACTCTAAGCACACAAACTCTTGACATAATTCTGAATCATGATCAAGAACAGGAATGCAAACTTTTGGTCCAAAAGGATGCTGCCCTCCTGGATGCGGGTGGTTAAGTTGGCCTTAAAGTCGATGGGACTGGAGTGGGGTGAGAATGATCGCCACCTGCCAGCCTTATACAGTGAAGTAATTAAACAGTTGACAGATGATCATAGTCATGTGGGCATTGATATGTTTAAAGGAATTTCTGCAGGTGAACTCAAATTATCCTTCACCTCTGCACGCTCCAATATGCTCTGGCTCTCAGCTCCCATGAACACCATATTTATAGTGGGCTCATCTCGAGGCAGGGGCAATGGTAATAAAACGAGGCTTCGCCATGGGTTTGTTCAGGTGTCTCATATGTTATGTTCAGGTTCCTGCTCTGTTAGTTCGGAGAAGCTACCTCAGTCAATTTCCTTGATTCTCTCTGAAGCTTTGGGTTCCTGTATGATTGTTCGCTTGACGGGCTTGGGTCCCGCTTCTCTGGTTGCTCATTCTGGTTTCTGCAAAGGTGCCATCGCTCTCAACATGCCTCGACTCCGCCAAAGGATGTTAAGTCGAAGAGGCACCTCTCGTAGGGCGCCCTCTCGCCCTACATCCCTCTCTCCCTCCAATGACTTCTTTTCAAGCCATCACCCTCGCACACGCAGCGAGAGAGGGCGCTTTTTGTGGCCCAGTCAATTCCTTGAGCCCAATTCTTCAGGTTCCTCATCCTCGCCCTCTTTCGGCTCGGCAATCTTCACTTTCAACTGCAACGTGAACCGTCCCCGGATTATAGCCCATGTCTCGGTGCTCTTTCTTGAGGAAGCCCAGGAAGGGGACGAGTCCAACGCTCCTCAGGAGGACCCAAGATTAGTTTCTATGCTGAATCCTAGCTCTCCGCGAGCTCTGGAGATTCCTACGCGCAATGTTAATGACATGGAGATCGAGCCAACGGCCCCGAGTTTGATTGTAAATGATGATGCTCGAGCTCAGGATCTGTCTGAAGGTGGATGGTGCAAAATCATGGAGGAGCCTCCAGACGCCTAATTCTTGGATCTGCAGCTCTGTCTCAGGTTTTGCGGCCCAGTATAGAGGGCTTTTTTCCACAACTCATAATTTTTGTAATGGCTGCTACGCCACGGTTAAATATGCATGTTTTTTGGAATGCTTGTAAGTTTAGTAAGGCCAATATGGTTAACACTGGATCCCCTGTGTGGGACTGCAGTCATTGGTCTCATCCAAAGTCACTGTCTTGGACAATTCTCTGTTTCAATCTGCCTTTCCTTCGGGGTCGCTGATTTTGATGCTAGTCATGATGTAACTGTAAGTCTTTAATGTGAATAATAGAATAGTCTTATTTAGAAAAAAAAAAACATCTTCTACATTACAAACAAATTTTGAAGAGCCAATTGACATCTTATGTGTTTCAAACACCTTTGGGAACACTAACAACTAACTTCCTATAGTTTGGTTCAAGTTAGACCAACCTAGACTTGTGTCTACTAGATATGGCCAAGAAAGAGAAAAGGGGTCACAACTTGGACAAAGTTGATAACCCATGTTTGCAAGTTTCAGAAACAATCATTAGAGAAAATTTCAGCCTATAAGTTGCCTCCTAAAGAAAAATAATAAAACAATAGTTAAAACAATAAACTAAGAGCTATGAATTTTGGAGGGAAAAGAAGAGAACTACTTTTTGTACTTGTATTTTTGGATTATCTGATTATAGGTTTACTAAAATTTCTAGTGTAGACATTGGTTGGATGCAGAATTAAATTTCACATCCAATGAGTACACATTATGCATACCTTTTAGTAGATCCACATTGATAAAAATTGAAGATACATTAAAAAGTATGTTGAATACACTTTTTTATTAGGGACTATCCAAATAGATTTGTTGTTGTTTCTGATATTTTGAATATAATTGAGTGTGTTTTTAATACTTTTTAAAGTGAATTTTATATAATATATTTTTGAGGACTCAATCAACATGTTTTACATTTCAAATTTCTTTTGAAAAATAAATTCATATCCTCTATATTACAAACTCTTTTGGCTACACCAGTTGACTTTTGATAGCTTGGTTCATGTTAGAAGAACTCGGGCTCCTATATAACGAAAGAAAATAATGGGGTCACAACTTGGACAAAGTTGATAATTGTTAGGGCTTATGTTTGGGAGTTTTAGCAACAATATTGGTTTGAGTCATTTCCTCCATATAAATTGTAATCATGTTCTTCAAAGATAAATCATGATAACAAAAGGAGATGATGAACAAATGTCCCACGAAGATCACACATCGTAGGAATACCCTTTTTTTCTCATGGAAGCATATGTCCTTGATTAGATTTGTGTTAATAGATCTTCAAACCATAGTAAAAAAGTATAGAATGTCATGAGGAAAAAAGTATTGTAATTTGATAAACAAAGTATTGATTTAAAATTTGTAATTTGCATCTGAATTTAAATGTTTTATTTTAGATTTGTAATTTGTTATTAGTTAGAGAATTTAATATTTTTATTTTCAAATATGATTTTAAATTGAATATTTTTATAATTAATAAACAAATATTGTAATTTAAAAACTATAGAAATATATTTTTGAGGTTGGGATGGTAGGAGGGCGACGGGTATTCAAAAGCTCCAAGGAGGACAAAGTGTTCACATACTCATGGGCTATTGGCCATATTAGAAATAATCAAGTAGAGATATATGGTCTCCACTAGAGACTTTTGTTAGTGAAAGAACATTAGGTGAACACACATAACATTATGGGAGATTCTCTCTTAATCTTGCATTGTTGGGTCAAATACTCTCTCCCAAAAGAGAAATTAATGGAAACCATCATGAAACGAATAAGGAACTTTTTGGAAAATATCCATCCAAAGCATATTTCCATTTCCTAGAGAAGCAGACAAGAGACTTCAACATAGAAGTATGTTAATGAGGGGTGTAAATTAAAATCCAAAGAATATTTCCATGTCCTATGAGACTTCAATAGAGAAGTTGACAAGAGATTTAAACATAGAAGTATGCTAATGATGGGTGTAAATTGAAAATAGGTGAATTAAAGATTAATAGCCAAACCAAGCCTTCTATAATTCACTAATGGCATATGAACTCTATTAATAAATCATTCCCTAATAGTTTATGTATTGTAAAATTTGTGTTTTATTGGAGCAGTGTTATAAGGTATTCACCTACAAAGCCCCTCTTTTCCTCAAATCCCCTCTTTTTGTTATAAGGTATTCACCTACAAAGCTCCTCTTTTCTTAAAGCCCCTCTTTTTGTTAATAAGACATATTCTGCATAAAAAAATTATGTATTTCTATTCTAAAAAAAAAATAATTAGATAATTTTTATGAATTAGTATTGTAATTCCTAGTATCATTAAAAAAAATGAAATTTAATTATACCATTATTAATGTATCTTAAAACTTTTTATATTTA
>APFE030807010.1:110522-148590 GCA_000404065.3 Pinus taeda | reverse complement strand
TTTGAAAACATATTGAGTTTTTGAAATCCTTTCCAAAAACATGTTCGCTGAAGAGTCTACTATCCAAGATACTTTAAGATAGTAAATAAAAAAAGACATTCAATATAAAACATACAAGGTCTACACCCAACAGTGTGAAGTTGTTATTCTCCATTTTTTAAACAAGGATATGTGTTAAGTGAAATGGCCTAGGGCATTCATGATAGCATGGGGACCATATTCCAATTTTACATTAGTCTAACCTTCGATAAACCATAAAACCATATCAATACTATAAGTTCAACTTATCAAAGTGGGAGATCAAATAATTGACGAAGCAATGGAGTGGTTCATTAAATATGTCTAAAGTTGATTTCATATTTATTATTAGTTTAATTATATAAGTTAGATGGTTGATAATGTTAATAGATTTCTAATATTAATGAATGGAGTTGTCTTTAGTGCAATTTTTTGGACTTTCCGATGTTGGAATTTCACGAAAAAAATTGAGGTGAAATCTTGATTTGTGCCATTTAAACTATTTTTTTTACTGTATATATGGATTCAGCACCCTCAAAAACCCTTAGGGCACTTAGATTGTGGAGGGGTTACCCATCAAATTTGTGATTTCAATAAATAACTGATGGATTTTAGAGAAATTAAACTAGAAAAGCCCACCCAAAAAGCTTCCAAAAAAACACACTAAAAGCAACTCGTTAATGAATATTTATGTGAGTTTCTATTTCTCACTAATATACACCGAAGAAATCAAATAATTATAAATTATGAAGAAATAATTCTAATAATAAAACTTAGGATTAAAACTATGACTAAAATTGAAAATTATTTACTGAATTAAAACATCAAAAAATTTATTTATAAAATATAATAATTAATAAATTTAATTATGATTTATAAAATAAGGAAACAAAAAAGGGATATAGAATTGATACATGTTATGATTTTCATTTATATTATATTATTAAATTATATAATGTTAATAAAACTTAACTTTAATTCATTTATAAACTGAATTGAATTTATTATCATATGGTATGAATTCCATTTAATTTAAATAATTTTATAAACAGAATTGAATTCATTATCATATGTTATTTAAAAAAAAAAAACCATTACCGTATCAACCTCCATATTTGGCTATGAGTAGCCTCTCTATACAAAAACTAAAGAAAAATAATACATATTGAAGATATAAACATTAACCATACAAAAAGAGCATATTTTCTTTTAAAAATTATAATTGGAAAAAATTACTTATGTTCTTGTTTAAAAAACAGTTACGTCTTTATTTGATTTAGATCTAAAACTACCATTTTAAATCTAATAACTTTCACTTTTTCACGAGCTAAATTTACCCACCACATTGTTCATTATGTTAACCAATCCTCCCATTGCAAAGACCTCATATTGGAGTCCACCACATTGTTCATTATGTTAATCAATCCTCCTTAATCAATCCTCCCACTGGGAAGACCTGAGATTAGAGTCAGATTTGCTAACTAGGTTTACAAAATAGAAATTTCCCTTTTTTCTAAAAGAGAGAAAAAAACTCACTTCTTATCAATAGGAAAAATGTTTCCACAATGTCATACATGATTTCTTCACATTCCCAATTACCCAAAATGCAATTTACATATTTTCAAGACTATTTAGTTGCCCATTAACTTTATATTGTTTTCATTGCCAATAATATGTTTATATACCTAACAAATACTTGCCATATCCCTTTTACTTTTTCACGAGTCAAATTTACCCATCACATTGCTCATTACCTTAATCAATCCTCCCATTGTGAAAACATGAGATTGGAGTCTCATTTGGTAATGGGGTTTACAAAATAGAAATTCCCTCTTCCTTTTTTCTCTAAGAGCTAAAAAACTAACAAATTCCTACTAATAGAAAAACAAAATAACTTTAAACATTTATAAACTGAATTGAATTCATTATCATATTTTATGAATTCCATTTAATTTAATTAATTTATAAACTAAATTGAATTCGTATCATGTGTTAACTTTTCTTATATAATTTTAAAAGCCATTACATTGTCTCACTCTATGGTTGGCTATGAGCAACTTCTTCATACAAAAACTAGCTAGAAATAATACAGGCTGAACATATAAACATTAACAATACAAAAAGAGCATATTTTGTTTTAAAAAACTCTAACTAACTAAAAATCACTTAAATAATAAATCAGTAGACTATTATGTTATTGTTTCAAAATAGTTAGTCTAACCTTCGATAAAACCATAAAACCATTTCAACATTATAAGTTCAACTTACCAAAGTGGGAGATCAAATAATTGACGAAGCAATGGAGTGGTTCATTAAATATGTCTAAGGTTGATTTCGTTTCATATTTATTATTAGTTTAATTATATAAGTTAAGTGGATGATAATGTTAATAGATTTATAATATTAATGAATGGAGTTGTTTTTAGTGCAATTTTTTGGACTTTTCGATGTTGGAATATCGCGAGAAAATTTGAGGCGAAATCTTGATTTTTGTCATTTAAACTAATAAATCTTGATTTTTGTCATTTAAACTAATTTTTTTTATTGTATATATGGATTCAACACCCTCAAAATCCCTTAGAGCACTTAGATTGTGCAAGGGTTACCCATGATTTCAAATGGATTCAACACCCTCAAAAACCCTCAGGGAACTTAGATTGTGTAGTGGTTGCCCATCAAACTTCTGATTTCAATAAATAACTTACGGATTTTAGAGAAATTAGACTGGAAAAGCCCACCCAAAAAGCTTCCAAAAATTACCAAGCAACTCGTTAATAAATATCTATGGAGTTTCTATTTCTCACTATATTCACCCAAAAAAATAAATAAATAAATTATGAAGAAATAATTATAAATAATGAAGAAATAATTCTAATAATAAAATTTAGAAATTAAAGACAAATAAAATGAAATTATTTTACCTAATAAACATCAAAAAAATTATTATAAATGAAATATAAATAATTTAATAAATATTTAATTATTATTTTTATTAAAATAAGGAGAGAAAAAAAATAATTACATATATATGAAAGCTATTATGATTTTGATAAAAAAATAATATAATAATGTTAATAATAACATTTAATTCATTTATAAACTGAATTGAATTTAATCATAGGTATGAATTCCATTTAATTTAAATAATTTTATAAACTGAATTGAATTCATTATCATATGTTATTTAATTTTACTTTTTTAAAACCCATTAAAGTATCAACCTCATTTGGCTATGAGCGGCCTCTCTATACAAAAATGAAGGAGAAATAATACATATTGAACATATAAACATTAACAATACAAAAAGAGCATATTTTCTTTTAAAAATTATAATTGGAAAAAAATCACTTATGTTCTTGTTTAAAAATAGTTATGTCTTGATTTGATTTAGATCTAAAACTACCATTTTAAATCTAATAACTTTCACTTTTTTACGAGCTAAATTTACCCACCACATTGTTCATTATGTTAACCAATCCACCCATTGCAAAGACCTGAGATTGGATTCCACCACATTGTTCATTATGTTAATCAATCCTCCCACTAGGAAGACCTGAGATTAGAGTCAGATTTGCTAACTAGGTTTACAAAATAGAAATTTCCCTCTTTTTCTGAAAGAGAGAAAAAGCTCACTTCTTATCAATAGAAAATATGTTTCCACAATGTCATACATGATTTCTTCACATTCCTAATTACCCAAAATTCAATTTACATATTTTCAAGGCTATTTAGTTGCCCATTAACTTTATATTGTTTTCATTGCCAATAATATGTTGATATACCTAACAAATACTTGCCATATCACTTTTACATTTTCACGAGTCAAATTTACCTATCACATTGTCCATTACCTTAATCAATACTCCCATTGTGAAGACATGAGATTGGAGTCTCATTTGGTAACAGGGTTTACAAAATAGAAATTCCCTCTTCCTTTTTTCTCTAAGAGCTAAAAAACTAACAACTTCCTACTAATAGAAAAACAAAATAAGTTTAAACATTTATAAACTAAATTGAATTCATTATCATATTTTATGAATTCCATTTAATTTAATTAATTTATAAACTAAATTGAATTTGTATCATGTGTTAATTTTTCTTATATAATTTTAAAAGCCATTACACTATCTCACTCCATATTTGGCTATGAGCAGCTTCTTCATACAAAAACTACTACTTTAAATCTAACAACTTTCATTTCTTTTAGGAGCCAAATTTACCCACCACATTGTCCATTATATTAACTAATCCTCCCACTCCAAAGACTTGAGATTGGAGTCTCATTTGCTAAAGGTGTTTACTAAAAAAAAATAATTTTTTTCACTATAAGAGAAAAACCTAACAACTTCTTATTAATAGACAGATATTTCCACATTGTCATGCATGATTTATTCACATTCCCAATTATCCAAAATTAAATTTACATATTTTCCCAACTATTTAGTTGCCAATTGATTGTATATCATTTTCATTTTCATTGCCAAAAATATGTTTATATACCTAAAAAATATTGGCCATGTACCTAACTTTCACTTTTTCACTAGTAAAATTTATCCACCACATTGTTCATTATCTTAACCAATCCTCCCACTACCAACACCTCATATTGGAGTCTTACTTACTAGCAAGGTTTACAAAACACAAATTCCCTTTTTTCCCTAAGAGAGGAAAAACTAACAACTTCATATTAATAGAAAAATGTTTATACAACAACTTCCTATTAATAGAAAACTGTTTCCACAGTGTCATGCATGATTTCATCACATTCCTAACTACCCAAAATTCAATTTATATATTTTCACAACTATTTAGTTGGTGATTTACCATATATGATTTTCATTTCATTTTAGGAAAAGTTTTCCCTATAAACCTACCATTTAATACAAAACCAATCATTTAAATTCATTAGAGAGGCTTGATACCAATACCTAATACAAAACCAATCATTTAAATTCATTAGAGAGGCTTGATACCAATAGCTAATACACAACCAATCATTTAAATTCATTAGAGAGGTCATTTTATGATTGATGATAATGAACTCCATCTAATGATAAGTTGTAACTAGCTATTTTTTGTGTGGTTACAAGAGAAAGTACCAGAAATTTGCTAGTACCCTATTTAAAACAAATATTATTCAATTGCTTCCTTCAAATTTTAATTATAATGAATGTTTGCCTAAGTGAGTCTCATTTATAAACAAAATAGGTTTATAACTCACACAAGCTTTCGGTGTTGGCATTAAGAAATCCAGAGAGTCTATGAGAGCTTGCTCAGTAACTTGGTTTATTGCAAGTAACGTCTGCAACACGCATTTTATAGAACACTAAATCACAGAACCTTTTTAATCTTTTTTCAAATGATAATTGCACCATGGAGAGATGGAGAACATATATACTGGATTGTTCACTGCAACTCCCTGAGGTTAAAGCATTTGGTATTGTGCGAGGGCTACTGTTTTGGAACCTTTCATTTGGAATTGATACGCACTAAGGTTCCAATTTAGGCATCGAGCAAAAAAATGCATCTTCGCATCTTCTAACACTTTCTGTTTGGCCTAGAAGGCTGAAACTTCTTTTTTTGTTAAATTCAAAGATAGATTAATTTATCACACAAACATCATAAAAACATTACCTTAAAAGTGGCAAAGATTGCAGGTTATTGTATTTTGATGTTCATATGCAGCGATCATGTTAGGGTTTGGTGTAATCGTGTATCCCAAATAGGATCTCAAGGTTTTGTTGAAGTAATTTGTAGAATGTTTGGGCCCGTCATATACTTAACGCAGACCACAAGAAACTCACCAGAATTAAAAAAAAAAAATACAATGACTAAATCTAAATGGAGAATTTAATTAAAATTCAAAAAGTGTCTGGATAGTCTTGTGATAATTTGCACAAATCTAAAGTTGTATTGTACAATTTCTATTCAGCAAGTTTAGAGATTGTGTTGCACTATCATTGTTTGGTTGGACTATTTTGTTTTTCTTTTTGTAGCATCAGGGCAGTAAATTTTGCAAAGAAATACTTGTTTTGCTAAGAGTTTGATTTCTTTTTTCATGAATTTTTATATTTTCAATTTCAAACATCATTAGATTTCCTCCTCCCATCACATTGTTTCTTTGTTCACTACAAATGTTACAAATGGTAATTTAGCTTTTTTTGCAAATTTGATGACATTCTTAATGGTTGTTCTCATATTGTTTATTAGTAGTTGAACCTTTATGAATGAACTTGTTGATGTCTATCTTCTGTGCTTCTATTGCTCACAGAGGACCTTGATGTCTTCAATGTTGCATAGTAGTCCCATTGATGCTATGGTATGTTCCACCCATTAGAGAAGTGAAAACATGTTACTTGTAGCCATTTGGTTCTATTCATATAGTTTTTCCTTGATTTTGACTATATGACCCCAAGGTAGAATAATTGATATAAAACTACCATATTCTACATTATGGTTTCCTTCATCTTGGATGCATAGTTGCTACATCATTCTACATGCTTAGTTTGAATTTTATTGTTTTTTGTTTCAATGAATTTGGTCCCGGGATTATTGATTCTTGACCTCTTTGAGTGACTTGAGTGTTAAAGTCTTGGAAGCACCTTTGATAGCACACTATTGTAATGAATTTGTTTGGGAGCACTCTTTGGGGTATGAAGGAGTGCTCCATGCCTCCATGGGAGGCACTAGGAAGTGCACTTCTCTAGCTATTTTGGAGTGAACACAAGAGCAGTGCCTAAGTGAGCCTAGAGGTTTCCTTAGGTGACCAAGAGTACTCTTTCCATTAAAAAAAATGCTCATGAAGCATTCTTATCCTTAGTGAAATTGACTTTACAAAATTTCACATTTGTAGGGTTTTTTTCATGAGAGGCCTCAGGGTGGGTTTTAATAGCCACTCAAATCCTAGCTAGGGTTATGGGTAGCTAGAAGGAGAGTTTAAATGATAACATGCTCATTGTTGTCGAATATGTGTGAGGCAAGGTGTCCGCTTTTGCTTGTCTTTTTTCCTTTTGTGTTGAATGCTTTATTTAAATACTCTTCTCATTAATTTTCCTTCATTCCACTGCAGGTTTTTATCAAGAATCATGTTGGGTATATGGGGTACTCTTCCATCTTTTAATGATGGTGTTGATTGGAAATACTAAAGACGGGAATGGATTTGAGAATATTCATGATGACGATGGCCAATTCCTTAGAGAGGGACTTTTGTCTTTGTGATATATTTAATCCCATCATGATGGTATTGGATTTGGTGTTGACCTATGGAATGGAGGAAACTCCTCCTATAAGATGTTACAGTTCATTTCCAGCCAAACAACTCTATGTGCAATCAGATGAAGAGATCTATGTTTTCATAGATTTACCTTCAAACCATTTCTTTTTATAGTCTAAATAAATTTTGATTGTGAACTTTATAGTGCTTGAACCTTTTGCATTCACAACATTTTTACATTTTACATTTTGTATTTCTTTGCATATGTGAGTCTTTAAGTGCATGATAATATTTGAATATCATTCCTTAATTTATAAAATGACCCTATTCTATATATCTAAGTTGCCTCCATTCTAACTTTTCTCATTTGAGGCTACTACTACCTTGCTTTGTGCTGTAGGGCCACTGTAGCCTTAGAAGGCTTTCCCAGCTGTGGCTCTATAATGTTATTTTTGCATGATTATTTGCTTGGTGTGATTTTCTCTCATTTTTCTATCTTCTTAGCCTTCCAATCTCCTAAATCTACTCAGTATCCCCCACAGCGTGGGGTGTTTTTTGTGCCTGCTTGTATATTGCTTGCCAGTAGCTTGTGTCCTCTGCGTTGATGCCACAAATTCCAAGATCCCTTTATGTTCCCTCACTGTAGCAGTCCTATTCAATCGCTAAAGCTATAGTACTACTAACTTTCTATTGTCTTTGTGTGATATGAAATAGCTCTCCACCACCTCAACCTTTGGGAGGGTCACAAAAGCTAACAACTGATGTTTCTCTGGCATATCTCTAAGAAGTTAAAGAAATATTTAAGGATAGGAGGGAGAAGCCGGATGATTTTCTTGAAGTAATGAAATATTTCAAGGCACAAAGATTCACAATTGATATTTTATATGATATTAGTAATGACCAGATTTATCTATTCATTATTTTTTTGCCTAGTTTAATTTCCTTTAAAGATCGATACAACTATTGTGATGATGAAGGAATAGTTTAAAGGCCACCACAATACTATTTTAGGTTTTAACACCTTTCTTCACAAAGACTATGAAAGTACACCCCCACTAGAGCAAGAACCTGCGCCAAAAAAGCAGCAGTTGAATTTGTTTAGGCAATCAATTATGTCAACCAGATTAAGGTAATTCAATTGACCAAGTGGGTACTTGAATACTTCTAGATTCAAGCTTTAAAGGCTTTGTCTTCTAGCTAACAATGAAGCTCCCATCCAAAAGGAAGCAAGTTGAATTTAACTAAACAATTGATTATATCAACAAGATTAAGGTAATACGATTAATATTTGGTCAGTAATCTCCGAGAAACCATCAAAATCTAGTTTTCTCATTTTGGTTTATAGGGTAAACCATTCAGGTTTTGTTGTGTATCTTAATTTCCATGCTCACTGTATTATTTTTGAGTTTGACAATTCTGTGTGGCATGATCTGCTCATTGTTATATTGAATGAGTTGGGAATTTTAATTCTGAGACAGTGGAATTTGGTGATGTTAAAATCTAATGGTTGCCAACATTCTGTTGTGGATTATTAATTGTTGTTTTCTCAAATCGATGGATATGATTTCTGAGCTAAATTAACCATGGTCTGTGATATGATAATTCAGATATATGTAGATGCCTACGATGAATTTAGTGTAATTATGGATTCAATAATCACAATTCATCATTGTGAATGTATATGTCCATGGTTTGGTAAAATCCAACAACCATAACATGCAAGATGACCATCTAGGGTTCCAAGAGATCAAGAGTTTCCATCACAGAGTTATTTCCTTTCCATAGGGAGTTGCTAATTTGGGATTGTTAAGAGCATGAATATTAGGTAAAGTTTTTCCTTGATCCACATTTGGCTATCATTCAATCAATTCACCTCCTTACTAGGCATGTTGACTTTGGCAGGGCCATTTGGATCCCTTGAGAATATAGAAAAAATTATAGTGGTTGTATGCAACCATACAATAACTATACAGGCCATAAACATTACTGCTGGGTATTCATACAGGCCATAAACATTACTGCTGGGTATTCTAGATTTTGAGGCTCTTAATTTTCTAGTGGATAAGTTCTTTGGGGAGAACTCTCATAAGATAAAAAGCACTCTACTGATCATTGGCCCTTATTTGTATAATCAAAGTGCCAATATGGAAATTGAATCCACTTGAAGATTATGTCGGCTCATTGGAGATGAAATCAATGTACCGTGAAGTGCATTTGTTGTTGTCTAGATCAAATTTCCAAGAAAAACTTGACCTTGAAGAAGAAAAATGTCTTGCATAAGAGATATTCATTGTTGGAAGAATTTATTATTGTGGATGAGTTCCTTTTTACTTTATTTTAATGAAACATATAAAGTAAATAATTTGAAAAGAAGAAATGTCCCAAATGGACTACTCAGAACCATTTCAGTATCGATAGGACATTGTGTTTACATATACTATTGAGTGTTTTGATCCATGTGCTTGTATGTTTCCATGTTGTGATGCTTCATGCTATCTGGCCTAAGTTTTGGGTTGTGAAATTAATTGACATCTATTTCCATTGTTTTACAGATTGAAACAAAATGAGGTATCCAGTTGAAAGAGTATTGTAAATCTTTAACAAAAGAAGATTGTTGACGTAAAAAATTCTCCTATATTGCATGTGAGAAGGTTTGCATTGATCCATGATTTATCCTTCACTGTTTCTTTACCGTTATATTGAACATTATACAATTTTTTATTGTGTCAGATTCTTATTGTGTCAGATTCTAAGAGCATGTTTTTTCTTTCAAATTCACTTTAGGTGAATAATTGCTCCACATATTGATATTAAATCCTGGGTGATTGTTCTTTCCTTCACACTTGCCGGCATATGAGGGTAAGGGTTTTCATAAGATCAACACTTATTTTTGTACATGATTGTTTCTTTTCATTCTTTAATAATAAATTGGTAATCTTTATAAATTGGTAATCTTTACCCATTTCTAGACATGCAAATATGTGCACTATGAGTTGGATCAAAGTCTTGGTCTACCTATGCGAGGGATGGTTGGTCTTCCACCACCAAAAGCATTACGTGCAGAATATTGCTTAGAATTTGAGCTTGGGGAGCCGCAATGGATCAATTCTGATATACGCAATTTTGGAATGAATATTTTGGGTCAGTTTGGAATTATTATGGCAGATCCACCCTGGGATATTCACATGGAATCACCATATGGAATAATGGTTCATGACAAGATGAGGAATTTGAATTTCCCAACTCTGCAGGCTGTTGGTCTCATTTCCTTTGGGTTACTAAAAATGCAATGGAACTTGGACGAGAATGGTATGTCCTTGTGTCATGTTACGTGATTTTGTTGCATGCTAATTGATTTATGTTATTACATTTTTTACTACAAACGAGATGAATCAGGAGTATTTGTCTAACCAATTTTTTTTTATAGCTAAATGCAGTGGTGCTTACTCTTTTTTTTTTTTTTACTAATGACCTTTGTTCTTATATGTCATTGATGAAGTCACTTTGCACTCACATAGGCTAACATAATGTTTCATTTTAGAACTATGGGGTTATCCTTGCATTGAAGAGCTTATCTGGGTGAACCAGGAAGACTAATCATCCTCAAAGAATTGTTAGAAGATGGAGAACAAGTCACTATTATCATAGTCAATAACATTGTCGTGTTGGTATTAAGGGTGAGCCAGAAGTACTTGCTAGTACTACATCAGTGATGATTAAGTAAATAACATTGTCGTGTTGGTATTAAGGGTGAGCCAGAAGTACTTACTAGTACTACATCAGTGATGATTAAATAAGAAACACAAAGGAAATTAGAAGCATAACATGTAGTTTTCTCATAAGTCATAAAAATTAAAATGTAAAATTATAACCATAACCTATAATTTTCTTATTAAGTCATCAAAAGAAAAATGTATTACATTTATTTTAAGTCATTACTATTATAAGTGGGAATGATAATGCAAAATAGAAAATAGGCTAGGTACTAGAAATGTAGGTGGAAGAGCCTCATAGCTCATGAGGGTCAGTAGTGCTCCTCCATGTCAGGATCATCCAAATCGCTGTCTCTGCCTCTTTTTCCTTCTCATCCTCTATATTCAATCCAACTTGTGCATATGCTAGTGTGGGAAATGACACTTAAAGAGGATTAGCATCATCAAAATTGATTGACTCTAACACTGGTTCACTATGATCCAAGCTCACTAATTTTAAATCAATATTCCTGTCCAAATCCATTTCATTAGGAAACACATATTACATATTTCTAAGTTAAACACATATAAGTAATTGTTGACAAGTGAGTAGGATTTCTTACTATAATATTTCCATGGCCATGAGATGCCATCACTATCGGTCATGATGCTAATGTTATTTCTCTTTTGTTATGTTCAATCTTGATCACTAAAATTGCAATGCTTTTTAGTTAATGTTATTAACTATGTACATTAAGTTGTGGTCTAGTGGTTGACACAATGCATTTCAATGTTAATGACCCAAGTTCAAATTCTAGTAGGCACAGAGCCCTGGATTATAAAGTATTTGAATTTGATAGAATTTATGTGAAACATTCATTGAATTAAAAAAATGTTGTTATCTGCATTTTAACTTAACATAAATAGTCAAATATCAAATATTTCAAAAGAAAAGATATCCATGTATGTTTTTATCATGGTCTAGCTTCCTAATAATTGAAAACAAAACTGGAATTGGTTGTATTGATAAAAATGTATTTTTTATGGGAAGATCTATCCGATGCTAGAAAGGACTTGAGCTGCTTTCACGGATTCATAACACTCATGATGGGTATGTAACTATGGTTGTATTTCACGTTACTAAATATTAGAGGAAAAATGATATCATGTGATAGATGTTAATGAGACATTGTATTTATTGTGTATAAGCTTTAAATCACTTCATTTCTCATATAGATTCCATTTGTTTTCTAAACAATGCTACTATGTTTATAATAATACATTGATGGGGATATACTCATACCTACAAAGCATGTGCTCCATATTGTTGTTGTCCTCAATGCAACTACACCATTAACAACATAACAACCATGATCGATATGGTTCTTGTTGTTTGACATAGTTAGACTTTGAGTATTCTTTTTCTCCCACCTCGGATAACATTTTGAGAGGTCACATAAACTTGAAGGATGCAATGGAAGGAATCATAACCTATGAGGACAAGGCATGAAACATGGCATACAAGCTCAATGATAAAAATTTTAGGAGTGTAGGAGCTAGCACTTGCTAGAAGGCCATGTTGATAGTGATGGTCAGCCTACAATGGGATGCTTGGTGTATTTTGGTCTCTATTGCTACCATAATCATGCAACATTTCAATTGAAGAAAGGAGGATCTGGCCCCTTCTTTCATCTCCACAATATGGAGCACTCCAGGTTTGCATTACCAACAATGTCCAGAACATTTTTCAATTTTTTATGTTCTATAGAGTTTATGCATAGTTACACAGGTACCTCTCCTAGGCATTGGAGAGCAAACACCCAAAGTTCCCCACTCCTGGGAGCTTGGGCGCTAATTGGAAATGCTTCAAAACCACGGGGAGCTTCAACCTGTACTTTGGAGCTTTTTGGGAGCTTCACTGCAATGAATAAGTGCAAACTTAGGTGTATTTGTAGTTGCCAGCTTGGGTGCTACTTATGGAAATGTGCAAGGGAAGGGTATGCCGCTGAGTTTATATTTGGATATGGGTTTAGAATTAATAGAAGCAACTTGTTTATGGAAAGCCCTTCTATTCAAACGAATATGAGAAGTGTGGCCAATCCTAATCTTTGTCATTGGAAAGCTATTCATTCTCCTCATATAAGTAGATGGATATAAAATAATTTAGGAAGATTGTTAGCCACTGCAAAAGCATAATTATAGCTTGACCTGAATGAACAAAAGATAGAATATTAAAGAAAAAAATAGTTGAAATTATGAAATATAAATGTTATTAAAAAAACAATTTTTAATTTAATTTTCATATTTATTTAAGTATAAAATATATACTAACTTGGAAATTTATAATTTTATTATACAAACTCTTTTTTAAATAACATTGGATTTAAACCCTATTGTTTAAATTTTTTTTACTTACTATTAATATATATTTTATTTTTTCTTATGATGTAATATATATAATATTGGTGAGGTTACATCAAGGGCGAAGAATTGAACCAATGACTTAACATATAGCATTGCATGAAATCACCTAATAATGAGTTATAACAACCTTTTTTCCTGTTTGGGAGTTCTACATGTTTCTTTGCTCGGAAGGAATTTATTGAGAAATTGTTGATGGATTAGTATTTTGATTTTTTTTGGCAATGTTTCAAAGTTCAATCTTTTACATGTTTCTTTGCAAGGTGGAATTTGATTGGCAAGTTTTGGATGGAAAGAAATAAATTATTTTATTTTTATTTTTAATATATATATTACTGTCGCTCCCAACTTGACATTTCTTGTAAATTTGGGCAATACTTTTGGCCATGTTGGATACGAGTTCTCGCGTATCGAAGGTACTCATGTATCAGAAGTACTTGTGTATCAGAAACTTGTGCAACATAGAGTTTATGTAACACTATTTACCATGAAATATCATTGGAATTTCCTTCTCCTTTGCATTTTGTATTTGATTTAGAGCAGCATGACATTGCTCCTCTAAATTTAATATGACATGTGATTGGAATGTAGGTAAGATGCACTCTGGAATTTTATTTTCTAGCATGCACATGATTCTCTGGGAGTCCCTAGATGGAGTATTAAGGCATGAGTCTTGATCAAGAATCTTCCTGCAATTTTCCAAATGCATGAGATATTGTATGAGGTGAGAGAGAATTCAATAGGGTTGAACTATGGTAGTCTTCTAAAAGGTTGTTAGTTTCCAACATAGTTGTGAGCTTGAGTTGAGTAGGCATCATTATGCTCCAGTTTGTTGTGGCTATCTTTTATATTAATCCCATTAATATCAATACGGGATTCTTGTGTATTTAAAACATACAACTTATTTAATAAAAATATTTTTATCTTATTTTCTATTTATTTTTTTAACTTTTAATGTAAGTTTTATAGAATAAAATTTTGAATAACTGATCAACATCTTCAAAGAAAGGAACAAGCGCATATTCAAAGATCAAAGCTCTCTATTAGAAAAGAGACGCTGGCGCTCCACACTTGGATGCGGGACGACCTTCCCACTCTTGCTAATGAGAAGGCCATTTGGGCAAACTGGAACATGCAACTCCCACAGGGATTTCATAATCATGCCCCCTCAGAGAGCATCAACATAAAAAAGAACTCTTGGACAGCCCCCCCAAAGCACACCTTCAAGCTCAACTTTGGTGGAGCTTCAAAGGGCAACCCTGGAGAAGCAGGATTTGGTGGAATATTCAGAAATCATGTAGGCCTGCCCCTCCTTGTTTACTTCGGAAATATAGGATGGGATACCAATAATTCGGCTGAGTTGGAGGTTCTTTGGCAAGGTCTTGCCCTCTCCTGGAAACACAATCTCCATCCCCTGGAGATCGAAGGTGATTCCTTAATCCTTATCAACATGGCCAAACAACTCCTAAATGGATCTCATGCGAGGAACATTGCCACTAGCTTGAGACTTGAAGCAAGATTGGAGGCCATAGAAGAAGCGCTTCTCAACAATAGGGCCATCATCTTCAATCATGTTAAGAGGGAGGGCAACAAGGTCGTTGACCTTTTAGCCAACGTGGGGGTGGAAACTAAGCATACTCTAAGCACAGGAACTCTTGACATAATTCTGAATCATGATCAAGAACAGGAATGCAAAATTTTGGTCCAAAAGGATGCTACCCTCCCGGATGCGGGTGGTTAAGTTGGCCTTAAAGTCGATGGGACTGGAGTGGGGTGAGAATGATCGCCACCTGCCAGCCTTGTACAAAAAAGTAATTAAACAGCTGACAGATGATCATAGCCATGTGGGCGTTGATATGTTTAAAGGAATTTCTACAGGTGACCTCGAATTATCCTTCACCTCTGCACGGTCCGATATGCTCTGGCTCTCGGCTCCCATGAACGCCATAGTTATAACAGGCTCGTCTCGAGGCAGGGGCAATGGTAATAAAATGAGGCTTCGCCATGGGTTTGTTCAGGTGTCTCATATGTTATGTTTAGGTTCCTGCTCTGTTAGTTTGGAGAAGTTGCCTCAGTCAATTTGCTTGATTCTCTCTGAAGCTTTGGGTTCCTGTCTAATTGTTCGCTTGACGGGCTTGGGTCCCGCTTCTCTGGTTGCTCATTCTGGTTTCCGCAAAGGCGCCATCGCTCTCATCATGCCTTGACTCCGCCAAAGGATGTTAAGTCGAAGAGGCATCTCTAGTAGGGTCCCCTCTCGCCCTACATCCCTCTCTCCCTCCAATGACTTCTTTTCAAGCCATCACCCTCGCACACGCAGCGGGAGATGGCACTTTATGTGGCCCAGTCAATTCCTTGAGCCCAGTTCTTCAGGTTCCTCATCCTCGCCCTCTTTCGGCTCGGCAATCTTCACTTTCAACTGCAACCTGAACCGTCCCCGGATTACAGCCCATGTCTCGGTGCTCTTTCTCGAGGAAGCCCAAGAAGGGGGCGAGTCCAGCGCTCCTTAGGAGGACACAGGATTAGTTTCTATGCTGAATCCTAGCTCTCCGCGAGCTAAGGAGATTCCTGCGCGCAATGTTAATGACATGGAGATGGAGCCAACGGCCCTGGGTTCGATTGTGAACGATGATGCTCGAGCTCAGGATCTATCTGAAGGTGGATGGTGAAAAATTGTGGAGGAGCCTCCAGATGCCTAATTCTTGGATCTGCAACTCTGTCTCAGGTTTTACGGCGCAGTATAGAGGGCTTTTTGCCACAGCTGATAATTTTTGTAATGGCTACTATGCCAGGGTTAAATATGCATGTTTTTTGGAATGCTTGTAAGTTCAGTAAGGCCAAGATGGTTAACACTGGATCCCCTGTGTGGGACTGCAGTCATTGGTCTCGTCCAAACTCACTGTCTTAGACAATTCTCTGTTTCAATCTGCCTTTCCTTCGAGGCAACTGATTTTGATGCTAGTCATGATGTAACTGTAAGTCTTTAATGTGAATAATAGAATAGTCTTATTTAGAAAAAAAACATCTTCTACCTTACAAACAAATTTTGAAGAACCAATTGACATCTTATGTGTTTCAAACACCTTTGGGAACACTAACAACTAACTTCCTATAGTTTGGTTCAAGTTAGACCAACCTAGACTTGTGTCTACTAGACATGGCCAAGAAAGAGGAAAGGGGTCACAACTTGGACAAAGTTGATAACCCAGGTTTACAAGTTTCAGAAACAATCATTAGAGAAAATTTCAGCCTATAAGTTGCCTCCTAAGGAAAAATAATAAAACAATAGTTAAAACAATAAAATAAGAACTATGAATTTTGGAGGGAAAAGAAGAGAACTACTTTTTGTACTTGTATTTTTGGATTATCTCATTATAGGTTTACTAAAATTTCTAGTGTAGACACTGGTTGGATGCAGAATTAAATTTCACATCCAATGAGTACACATTATGCATACCTTTTAGTAGATCCACATTGATAAAAATTGAAGATACATTAAAAAAGTATGTTGAATACATTTTTTTATTAGGGACTATCCAAATAGATTTGTTGTTGTTTCTGATATTTTGAATATAATTGAGTGTGTTTTTAAAACTTTTTAAAGTGAATTTTATATAAAATATTTTTGAGGAATCAATCAACATGTTTTACATTGCAAATGTCTTTTGAAAAATAAATTCATATGCTCTATATTACAAACTCTTTTGGCTACACCAATTGACTTTTGATAGCTTGGTTCATGTTAGAAAAACTGAGGATCCTATATAACAGAAGAAAATAATGGGGTCACAACTTGGACAAAGTTGATAATTGTTAGGGCTTATGTTTGGGAGTTTTAGAAACAATATTGGTTGGAGTCATTTCCTCCATATAAATTGTAATCATGTTCTTCAAAGATAAATCATGATAACAAAAGGAGATGATGAACAAATGTCCCACGAAGATCACACATCGTAGGAATACCCCTTTTTTCATGGAAGCATATGTCCTTGATTAGATTTGTGTTAATAGATCTTCAAACCATAGTAAAAAAGTATAGAATGTCATGAGGAAAAAAGTATTGTAATTTGATAAACAAAGTATTGATTTAAAATTTGTAATTTGCATCCGAATTTAAATGTTTTATTTTAGATTTAGATTTGTTTTTTTTTTTTTTGTAAGTTGAGTATGGCCTTTTCTATTAACATATAAACAGTATTTACAAAATCCTGGTGGTCTCACCCCGCCCCGAGGGGAAACCGAGTCTCTTGACCATACGGCAGTTTTCCAAACAGGTCACAGGTTCAAGTATCCAAAATTTAGCAAAACATACAGCATTTCCAGAAGCTAAATCAAAAACTAAACTGCTACCTAGATCCTACGACCTATATATATAACAGCTAGAGCATTCGTGCCTTCAGTGAAACAGCAGAAACAAAACAAAACGCGAGAGCAAATAGGAAACACTGGAGCGCTACTTATCCGGCGTCGCTTGCGGGGCTGCTTCCTTTTTGACCAGCGAACCGCTTGCCACGAGCTGTTGCTGCAGATCTTCCAACCTTTTTTCTTGCAGCAGCATGGTGATGACAATGTCTTTCAGTTCCTTTTTCACATTTGGCAGATTCTGAACCATCTCCGCCATCTCTTTGGCGACCTGTTCTAAGGCTTTTGCCATAAGCCTTTTAATGACCCAATATAAGTGGAGAGATTGCTTATAGAGGGTCATTCTCCCTCTGGTATGTCCAGGGTCGGGCATGATGGCACTCCATTCTTCCATCTCATCTTCAGAAGGAGCCTGAATCGCTTCCTCTTCCCAGTGTTGCATGATTCTTCTGACTTTGGGATTGGAATTCTCTCTATAATCCCGCTCTGCTATTCTAATTATGTCTACAACTTTTTGTCTGGTCTTCCGATTGCCGTTACCCTCATCCGGTTCAGAATTTGCCTTCGGGGTTGGGCTACACTGCCTCCCTCTCCTTCCTCTTCTCACAGCCGGGTCTCTTCTTCGGCGACCTCCGCGGCCTCGTCGACCTCTACCGCCTCTGCCTCTGCCGCGCAGGCCACCCCTGTCTCCGCCTGTGGAACGACCTACACCCTCCTCTGCATGCTCCCTATCCTCTTCTGGCAGGCGTTTCCAGCGCCTTTTCCATAGATCTTCGGCTTGAATTTCTTGCTGTTCGTCGTTTTCCTCCTCAGAAATCTCCAGAGCCTGTCTATTTTGGTTCCTTGCATCCTCCATTTTTTGTTTACCCTTCCTGTCAGCTACAGGATTGTGATGATCGGCAGGTTCCCCCCTGCACGTCCCAAGTTGCACACTCCCGCTTCCTGCCACCTCCATTTGTCTCCGGCCTCTGCAAGCTTCACCACCTTCCTGCCTAACGATATCCTCAAGACTGTAGCAATACCCAGGGGACCGGTCTACAGGTGTCATGCATGCTTCATAAACAGAAGCCCATCGTCTGCCTTTGCTCTTTAAGGGCCTCTGAGCTGTGGTATCATTATCCGGGTCGTGGGTCCAGACGTTTCCAAGCCCCATCTGAAGCCACCTCCTCCACGTTGTCCTTTCGTCCTGTCCCGTAGACAGACCACCTGCTCGTCTGATCCAAGAGTCTGCAGACTCCCTCTACCAGCCGTTCCACCTTCCTATTGCAGTCATAGCATGATCATTATCGCCAGTGGCCAAGTACGTGCGCCGCCGAAACATCCCCGTCCTTTTTTCCATCTTATCCAGCCCGATGGGGCAATCAGATACCTCCTGAAATAGGCTTGGAGGCTTCTTCATGGTCCTGATGTAATATTGTTTTGAGGTCGTTCCAGCTGTGATCTTTCTCTAAAGAAGACCAACTTCGATCCAGTTTGCTGCCTGCTCCCTTGCTACCCCAGTTTGCAAGGAAATCCGCCGCCTTGTTCCCATCTCGTCGAACATGCTTGATGATTTTATAATCGATCATATTCAGCAGCGCTTCAATGTCTTTGATGATGGCTTCTGTTCTCCATCTTTTTGCCACTTTATCCCACCTCTGCCCATCCTTGAGTTTCCGCAACATTTCGATTGTTATTTGCGAATCCCCTTCTATTTCCAGGTTTAGGTACCTATTTCGAACCGCTATGTTCAGGCCTTCGTGAATGGCCCAAAGTTCAGCTTCATTGTTCGTCATCTCTCCTCCCCATTCCGCAAAAACCAAGATGGTTTTCCTTTCTCCATCCCGGAAGATACCTCCAAGACCTGACGGGCCTGGGTTTCCCTTCGAAGCTCCATCGAAATTTAGTTTGATGGAGTGGACTCCAGGGTAAATAAAACGGTTTGGACTTTGAGTCTGCGGATTTCTTTGTTTTTCCTTTCTTGGATAGAGCAGACTGAATTCCAGGTTTAGCAGTGAGGCTATTCTCCCTTCCTGTTGGTCCATCTTCCAATCATCCTCCTCCCACCTATCTGAGAGCACAGTTTCCCTGATTGTTGAACTTATCTCATCCCAAACTTTTTCTGGTCTGTTGTTTTGTCCCCTGAAGATTCTTTTATTGTGTTCCTTCCATATGAACCAGATGACAAAACCGACTACTAGGCTCCATATTCTTCTAACCACTGTACTTTGAAATTGTCCTGTTCCCCATTGTCCTATGGTCGATCGAATGTTCGTCCGATCTCTCATTGTTTTACCGAAAAGACCTCTGATCTTTTCCCATATCTGTTCTGCAAAATGGCACGTATTTAGAAGATGTTCTTGATTTTCTGCGTCTCTGTTACATAGACTGCATCTGGACGAGCCTTGGAATCCTCTTTTAATAATTTTATCCCATGTTAGTATCTTTCCTTTTTTAACCATCCAGGCAAAGATTGTAACTTTTGGCCACCATTTTCCATCCCATATCTTCTTCCAATCTTGATCTTCTTCCTCCTGATTCTGCCTTGTGTTCAGGAAGTATGCTTCCTTTACTGTGAAAGACCCTCTCATTGTTTTGCCCCATCTCAGGATGTCCTCTCCAGTCCTGTTTCTTATTTTCCTGAGGTCCATTTCTCTTAAGTATTCTTTCTCTATTTCCCTATTTATGGTGTCGGTCCATTCTCCCAGTTTTTTCCACTTTCTCCACATTTCCCTGTTCTCTTCTTCCACCCAATAGTCTTGTACATTATTCATCCCTAACCTCTGAGCTCTCTGTTGCAAATCTTGAAGGGTTTGTATTTCATTCATCTTTCTTTTTTGCTTCCATCCCTCTTCCCAGAATTTCGCTTTTTCTCCTCCCCGAATCTCCCAGAAAGCGTGCTGTTCAATCAGATCTCTATTATGGCTGGCCAGGTTCCAAATTGATGACCCGTTTGGGGTGGTTTGGATTCGCAGTTTTTCCTCTGTTTGCTCCGGCATGTTATATTTGTATTCCCAGATCTCTTCCATACATCTGTCCCTCCTTGCAGCCACCTCCACCATTATTTAGCCCCAAGAACCTTATTTAAAGTTTCCGGATCCCTCACCCCCAAACCTCCTTCTTCCTTCCTTTGGATCAGATTTGCCTATGACACGAGGGCCCATTTTCTCTGTTGAGCTGGTCCTCCCCATATAAACTTTCCAAAAATCTCTCTGAGCTTTGCACAAACTCCTTTCAAAGCTGCTCTTATGGATAGGGTATATATTGGAATTGACTGGAGAACTGCCTTTAGGAGGACTATACGGCCGGCGATGTTCATAGATCGGAATGCCCAGTTTGATAACCTCCTCTTTATTTTGTCAAAGACCTCCTGCCAATTCTTCATGCGTGTTGGATGGATGTCCAGTTGATTGCCTAGATACTTTGTGGGAAGTTCTCCTTGTTCGAATCCCAATGTTCTTGTGAGATGAGCTTTTATTGCCTCCGGTGTATTAAAAATTAAGGTACACGATTTATCCTTGTTGATCTCCATGCCAGACGCTTCTGAAAAAACCTCCAAAACTTCCTTGATTATTCTGACTTCCCTGAGGCTGACTTCTCCAAATAGCATTATATCATCAACAAATTGCTGATGTGTAATGGCTAAATTGTTTCCCCAAAGCTTTAAGCCTTTGAGCTTATTTCTCCTAGATTCTCTTTTTATGATTCGCCCAAGACCATCTGCTGCCAGGATAAAAAGAAAGGGTGATAAAGGATCACCTTGCCTTATCCCCTTAGAGGCGTTGAAGGGTTTTGAAGGGTTACTGTTGACCAGGATTGAGAACAAGGGGGTGGAGATCATTATGAAAATCCAATCAATCCATCACTTTTCAAAACCGTATGCTTCCAGAACTGCACAAAGATATTTCCAGTTCAGGTGATCATAAGCCTTTGAGAGGTCTAGCTTAATCATCATTCCTTTCCTCTTGTGTTGATTGAGGGAGTGAATCATTTCTTGGGCCACCACTAAACCATCTAGAATTTGCCTTCCTTCAACAAAACCCGTTTGTTCAGGAGAAATAATGCTTGGGAGGAGCGGTTTCAATCTTTTTGCCACCAGCGTTGCAATTATTTTTTAAATAACGTTGCACAGAGCAATTGGCTGGAATCCTTGAGCTTCTTCAGAATTATTATTTTTCGGAATTAAAGTTAAAAAGGTGGCATTCATACCTAACCACATTCTTTGCTTTACCCGGGATTCTTCGACCACTTCCAGGATGTCCTGTCCAAGGAATTGCCAGCCCGCTTGATAAAATTCTGCCGTGAAGCCGTCCGGGCCCGGTGCCTTTCCTTTCTTCATGTTCATAATTACCTCTTCTACTTCTGCTAGAGTTGCTGCACGCATGAGTCCTTTGTTCTGTTCCTCTGTGATCATCTTTGGAATTTCCTTGCAGATTTGATTAATTGCTCCCTCTCTATCATTCTGGGATTCGGTAAGGATCCCCTTATGGTAGTCATTTAGGACTTGCTCTATTCCATCTTGTTCTATTACTTTCTCTCCTGCTTCATTTTTAATTGAGAATATTCGATTCCGTTGTCTATGTTGAATCATTGCTTGGTGGAAGAATTTAGTGTTCCTCTCTCCTTCCCGCAACCAATTTATTCTGGACTTCTGTCTCCATAGGATCTCCTCCTGCTTTCTCCTCTCCTCCAGCTGGCTTATTAATTTGCTCTCTTCCTTGCACTTATCTTCAGTTCTTCCCTCCAGGATTATTTGCTGTTGTATCTCCTCCATTGCCCTTTCAAGTTTTTGTTTTTCCTCAAAGATATTACCAAAATCCTCCTTATTCCATTTCCTGATTTTATGTTTTATTTCCTTAAGTATTAATTGGAAAGTATGCATTTTGCATTGTCCTCTGAATTGACTTTGTAGCCACCATTCTTCCAGTTTATTAAGGAAATCCGGGTTTCTGAGCCAAAAGGATTCAAAACGGAATGGTTTCTTGCTTTTGATTTTTTTAATGTCGATTTCCAGACTAATCGGCCAATGATCAGAGCCTAAGCCTGGGAGGATTTTGGCCTCAATCAAAACATCTTTATTCAGAACTTGCTCAGAGAGTAGGAATCTATCCAGTTTTGAGGCAATCTAATTCCTGCCACCCCGCCTTTTGTTCCAGGTGAATACTCCATTTGATGTTGGGGTATCTACAAGCCTTAAATTTGCTATGAGATCATTGAAGTCTTCCATGCTTGGGTCCTGTCTCCTGATGCCTCCTCGTTTCTCTCCAAGATCCCGGATTAGATTGAAATCCCCGCCTACTATCCACAAATCCTCTGGGATCAGTTTTCTGACCGCCTAAATATTTTGCATAAACTCTTTTCGACCCCTGGGGAGATGGGGGCCATAAACCCCGGAGATGAGGAATCTTTCCTTCGTTCCTACTATCCTACACACTCCAGACAGGATTCTGGGCAGACTAATCCAATTCTCGAAGGTGACCTCCTCTGAGTTCCATAATACCGCTAAACCACCTGCTGACCCCTCCGCGTCCTGGGCCATAACTTTAAAATTTATTTTAGATTTATCCAAAATTTCCTGTATCTGCTGTTGACTCATTTTAGTTTCTTGAATCAGCATTATACTCGGTTTATCTTTCTTCAACCTCTCCTTCAGGTACCTCTGCTTGCCTCTACTATTTAGGCCCCTTATATTCCAGCTTGTGATGATCATTTACAACTTTTTTGGGGGGGGATGAAATACCTCAGACAGAGGTATTACTTTTCCAGAATTCACAAGAGTTTCTCCTACTTTTTGGATCGTCTCATTCATGGGTTTCCTCCCTCGTTTCCTTCCTCCTTTGCCATGTTCATCCAGTCCTACTGTCTGAGACCCTGACGCTTCTGAAAGTTTTGGTCCAATCTCCGCCGAACCTCCTTTCTTCTCCTTAAATTTTTTATAGGCCTCTTTGTACTGTTGTTTTTGAATTTCCGGGATGAATCTCTCATCAAGATGTCGCCATTCTTGCAGGAGTTTTTTCATTATGCGTTCTTCTTCAGTCCTGAACTCTTTCTGTTTGTCTGACCCTTGTTTCGGTTGCTCTTCTGGTTTATCCTGATGCTCTCCCATTTCAACTTCAGATTCTTTCATTTGACTGTTGGATTTGCCTAGGGTATCCATTATGATTTCCATCGGGATTATCTCCTCAACTGGTTCTTCCTGTACACCTCCTTTTGTCTCCTCTTCCTCGTCTTGGAGGGCTTGAAATTTATTTTGATTTTCCACTGGGATGTTTTTACCTTTTGTTTGCTCTTTTTGTTCCTCGGTCCGTCTCTTCTGTCTTCTGTGGACTTCCTTAAACCCCCTCTCTTCCGTTTCATTTGCCATTGATTTCCTTTGTTCCTCTTCCATTGTTCTCTTGAGCTCTCCTTCCCTATTCTGGGGGCATTCTCTAAACAGGTGGCCATATTCATGGCACTTCCGACACCGAAAGGGAATGTGTTCGTAATCTAAAGGTTGTTTCCAAATGTCATCATGGTATTCAACTTCCACAAATTCAGGCAAGGGTTCTGCTATATTCATATATACACAGATCCTTGCGTAAGAGGTGAATTTACCCCTTTTGGTTGATTCAGCAACTTTGACAAAAGCCCCTATTGAGTTTCCGATTCCTTCGAGAATTTCAGGATTCCAGAATTCTGAAGGCAATCCGAACAGGCGAACCCACACGGGAGCTGCAAGCAATTTTTTTGCATCCGGGTTGTACCTTTCCTCCCAATGCCACATGAATAACCCTGCATTATTCATAAAATATGGTCCCTCTTCGAAGATTCTTTCCTTGTCCTCTAGATTCACAAAAATGACCGTGAAGAAACCCTTTGCACCCAGTTTCAAGTCGATATGCCTTTTTGGTTTCCATTTCAATTGGATCAATTTTACTAAATCCCTCTCGGAAGGCCAAAAACCTATAAACTTACAGATTGAAGCATGGTCTTTCATATAAGTTTTATATTCTTCCAGTTTGTTGTTTGGAATGACATACCTTGGACGTTTCTGAGCCCTTGGAAGACATCTTCCCCCCATTTTCGTTTGCCATTGGTTGCCCAATACCGGAATATCCTCTGCGTTGTCCTTTTGCGGATTTGCTCTTCGACCTCCACTGGATTCCCCGGTCACAACGCTTTTAAAGGAGGGGATCTCTCCCCTCCCCGTGGTACCTTCCATGTGTTCCGTTAGGATACAGCGATCACTCTGTGCTTCACTGGCTTATTTCCCTTTACTCAGATAACAAACCAATCTGTATGGGGTCTCCTGCACGATCCCTGACCTTCGCTGATCAAAAACGCTTCTCTGTAGCGCCGACACACTGCAAACCCTAATGTTCTCTGTCATAGCTTCTCGTCATAGCTCCCTCGACCGGTGTTTTGTGTGTTATCACAATAAATATTTCGTATTTTTAAATCTTTTTTGGAAAATGCTGACAGTTGTAGTGTCAATATTTAAAATTGTAATAAACAGGGAAAATTTCTTGATAGCAAGGTTGTCAACATTTTTTTGAAATCTGAGTAAATAAGTAGAGAAGTTTGCAGTCGTTTTCCAAGCAAAAAATTGACTCAAAGTCTACATCGGACCCTCTCCATTAGAAAGTTCTCTGAACAAGATTTCCAACGATATGAGGAAGTCCAAAATTAGACTCTTGAATTAAAACATATGGCTTGTTGAAGCTTAAGGCTTTGAATCCTTTGAAAGGAAGGCATATCAGAGGTCTAGGGCACATCGAAAATCACATGTTGGAAGGTCCTACATGTCATAGCAAAGGTCCTACATGTCATAGCAATAAGCATATCAAGGATCTCAAATCGGTGATCGGCAATCGACTCATCGAAGGTCCAGAGCATATTGGCGAATCAGAAAATGTGACAACCTTTAAAAAGTGTGATATGAAAATGTGTCAATAGTGTTAAAACCATCGAGGAATGTCAATAGTATTAAAACCATTGGGGAACATCAATACATGTTAGCAAAGGATTTCATCGCAGAACCAAAGGAGGATGTGTGGCATCATATGATTGTTTCTGATAAAGTTACAGTGGCATCTGACGTCAGCATGACATGGTAGTATGCAAGGACACGTTGCAAGAAATTTTGACATTTTGAAGGGCCCTAAGGGGAAAATCTGGGTGACACATGTTACCACTTATGAGGTGCCATGTGGAGTGGTGAATTTATATCAGAGATCTCATATCAAAGGTTGAAGAATATGACAACTCTAAAGTAAATCCTTTGATTGGAAACTTCCGATGAGAGGGGCTTATGATCTAAATGGATCCAAGAACACTCTCTAAGTCTTGAAACCACTTAAAATCATGCCAAAGATCGAAATAGTTGCACATGAAGAATCCTTAGAGTGGAGGAAAAACACTATTGGGAGGCAAAAACAAGAGAAAACCCGTGAAAAAACAGAGTATTGGAGGTGTGAATAATGAATACACATTAGTCGTCATATTTGGTCAATCAAAGGCCCAGATCTGATCGGAAAATCGCAATAGGTGATGGCAATCAGCGGATATTGGCGCAGACTACATAACACTTGCAATAGCGACCGACAGAATCAACTAGGACCATCGATTAAGCGCGCAGATCGATGGCCCATGTCACATTGTAGGATTGCTATCGAAGATTACAAGAGCGCTTACAACAGCCCGGGGTTATCGCAATGTGTGATTGCGATCAATCGCATTGCGATATCGTAATCAGGGCTACACAAAGGAGCGGGCATATACACATACACATATACGATCCAATGAACCAAACCTGACGGTTATATAAATATTATTTCATAAGATTTAAGATCCGCAGAAAAGGCATTTTTAATGTATTTTGTGTATTTCGTTCATTTAACAAAATACAAGGGGTGATGCACTGATGTGATAAGCTAGACCCGAAAGGGTTCCTTAAGGCTATTATATATTATTTCAGATCTACCATAAGCTATTTTTTAATCTATTTTTGCAGTTTTAACGTATTTCTAAAATATAAAGGGGAACCTTGGAGAAAGGCCGAAGCGACTTGCAATAGTGATGGAGGATGGACCCAATAGAGGAATAGACCATATTTAAGGACTTTTGAAGTCCGAAATGAACTATGTTTTGGCGAAATTTCACAGTTGTGAATGAATTTTCTTGTGTTAGCAGAAAACAACCGCGTTTGGGGTTCCGAAGGATTTCAAGGGCTCGAGGCACTCTTATGTTGCAGAATAGGTGGCCACCTCCCCTTTAGGCATTATGCAATGACTGTGTAACACTAGAAGAGGGATTCAAGTGGACAGAGTCTAGGAGACTAAAAGCCAAGGAGTTGAAACGAACAGGCAACACAGTTTGGCTTTAAAGCCACAGGCAGAGAGCAAATGGGGGAGCAATATTTCAAGCAGTGCCGAGACAGAGCTAAGATAGAGACAAAGACTGATTCAAGGAGTCTGTGTGCTCATAGAAAGATTGAGAGGTTCAAGCAAACTCTTACTGTTATATATGTTGTGTATTGAGTCTCAAATTGAGCTCATACTATTGTAAAAACTCTACTTGAATACATAATAGAGAGGCCACCACTAAATGTTGGACCAGGAGATGTATCCCAAGAATATTGGGTGAACTCCTTATTCAAATTTCTGTGTTTTTATATGTTTTTCTATTATAGTCTTATATTGCTTCATAGTCTACATATTTTTCAATCTGATTGATCCATTGCATAAAATAACATAGGAAAATCCATGCACATGAGTCTGTAATACCTTATTAATTGTCTTAGATCTCATTATCAGATCAAGTTGTATCAGAGCTTTATGGTTACTAAGATTAGACAAGCTCGTGCTGGATTGGTGAATGACGCTAAGTCAAAACTCAAATTAGGAGAAGGAGAATTGGTTGAAACTAACCCAGAAATTGGTAGAGTCTATCCTAAGAGGAAAATGGCAGAAGAAAATAGCTTGGAATCAGACTCTCAGTTCATGAACAATTTCATGACCATGAGAGCCATGGTAGAAGAAATGTATCGAGAATTTAAGAAAGGTCGAAGTGAAGATTCTTCAACCTCCAAACAAGACAAAGGAACAGAAAAATCTCTTCTAGATGGCTGTTCTGAAGGGAAAGGGAAAGAGGCTCCTCTATCCACACCTCCTGATAGCTCTGAAAATGAAAAGAAGAAAATATATTTGATTAAGTTAGATGTTAAATTTGATTTTCCAATATATGATGGAGAATTAAATGCAGAGAAGCTAAATAATTGGATTAGACAGATTGATGTGTATTGCAGGGTACAGAGCATTGATTCATACAGGAGTAAAATTCTGTTGGCCAGCCTACGCCTTGGAGGAAATACCTTGGTATGGTGGGAAAGCAGGACACAAGCTAACTTGAAGAAGAATGGTAAAATTCTTTCTGTCTGGGGTGAATTTGTTTCTGCAATTAAAAAAAAATTCTATCCACTAGATTATATACAGCAAGCTATGATGAGTTGGCAAACTCTTCGCGAATTAAAAGGGAAAAGTATACAAAACTACACCCAAGAATTTTGGAAAAGAGATTTGATTCTAGGCATTTATTTAGACTCACCTGAAAATTTGCTGAAGTATATAGGTGGTCTACGCAGCTATTTGAGGCACACCATTCTCATGTTTAACCCTACTAGCATAGATGAGGTATCTGTTCAGGCTAACCATCTAGAGGCTAGAGGCAAGAATGTGAACCTTAAGATTGGGGGATCATCAAAAACCACTACAAGCAAGAACAAGGGAAAGAGGAAGCAGAAATGGAAAGAGAGAAAGGCAAATGTTGTACAAAAGTCAAAACTTTCATGCACTCACAACAAAAAGGATGGATATGATGATGAACATTGTTGGTCTTTTCATCCAGAGCTGAAACCCAAGAAGTTCGATGGCAAGAAGAAGAAGACTGCTACTGCTATACAGAAAGATTTGGGATCAGACTCAGGTGATGAAACACCAATCGCAACCACTGGTATAAAAGGTAAAAATTCTTAGGCATCTACTAGTAATTCTGCAAAAACTATTTATAGAGAAGAAAATGAGAGCAAAAGGCATGAGCTTTTTCATATTAGAGTTATTTCCAAGCATCAAAAGATTGATACTTTATTTGATAGTGGCTCACGAGTAAAATTGATTTCTGAAGCAATTGTAAAGAAATTGGGACTACAAACCACACATCACAAGAAGCCATATCCATTAGGTTGGGTATGTGATAAAGCAAAGCTACAAGTGACTAGACAATGTAAACTTAGGTTTTCTTTTGGGTCAGCATTTGTAGATGAGGTTGAGTTAGATATCATTCCCTTGGATATATATGTGGAATTGTTTTAGGAAGTCCTTACTTGTATGATAGAAAAGCCATTTTCTATAGAGCTGAAAATAAGTATCAACTCGTTAAAGATGGAATAGAATATATTGTAAGATCTCATAAACTCGAGAATAATTATACTCTCATAACCTCAGGGTAGATGAAAATAATTGTAAATTCATGTAAGTAATTTTTACTGATGGTTGTAAAGGAAAAGAAACCCGATAAAACCAACGTATTTGAAGGCTATGATGCTAAACGACAAGCTGATTTAGAAAAAGTTGTTTCAGAATATGATATCCTATTTCAAGAACCTAAAGGTCTTCCACCCAAAAGGGAAATTGTACATGTATTAATTTGCAGCAAGATGCTCCATTTCCTAACATTGGAATGTACAGGTTATCCGCTTTAGAGAATGCAGAAATCAAGAAGCAGGTACAGGAGCTACTCGAGAAAGGGTTCATTAGACCAAGCACATCACCATGCCGATCTCCAATTGTGTTGGTGAGAAAGAAGGATGGTTTGTGGAGGATGTGCATTGATTACCAAGCACTGAATAAAATAATGATCAAGAATCATTATCCCTTTCCTCGCATTGATGATCTACTGGATCAGTTGAAAGAAGTTGTTTACTTTTCCATGTTGTACTTGCGTAGTGGTTACCATCAGGTCAGAGTAGTAGAGAAAGATGCATGGAAGACTACTTTCAAAACAAAGCAAGGGTTGTATGAATGGCTAGTTATGCCTTTTGGCTTAACTAATGCTCCTACCACTTTCATGAGAGTTATGAATGATGTACTTAGGCCTTTTACTGATGATTTTGTAATTGTATATTTGGATGAAATTCTTGTTTTTAGTAAAACATGGGAAGAACATTTTAATCAAGTAAAGAAGACTCTAAACGTTTCAAAAAACAAAAATATCTATGTTAAATTATCAAAGTGTGAATTTGGTAAAACATCTTTGAATTATTTGGGTCATATTGGAGGGAGTGGTGAATTGAAGATAGATCCCTCTAAGGTTGTAGCCATTGTAAACTGGCCTAAACCCAAGTCTGCTACCGAAGTTAGAAGCTTCCTAGGAGCAGCACAATATTGGAGAAATTTTATTGCTAACCTTTCCTTAATTGCAGCTCCCTTACATGCTTTGACAGGATTGAAAAAGGAGTTTCAGTGGGGAGGCAAACTGCAGAAAGCCTTCGACACCTTGAAAGAAAAAATCAGTACAACACCAGTATTAGCATTGCCAAATCTTCAACAACTATTTGAGATCAAAATAGATGCCAGTGACTATGCCATGGGAGTAGTGTTGATGCAACATGGTAAATCCATATGCTACCATTCTGAAAATTTTAATTCTGCAGTAGTTAATTATCCTACATATGATAAAGAATTGTATGCATTAGTCCAAAGTGTGAAAAAGTGGAAACATTACTTAATGGTCAATGAAACAGTTATACATATTGATCTTCAGCGACTTCAGTATTTGCACTCACAAACTAAATTGCAGCAATCAAGACACGATAGATGGATGGGTTTCCTACAATATTTTCATTTAGTCATCAGATATAGAAAGGGCATACACAATAAGGTTGTAGATATGTTATCCAGACCAATCATAAATGCATCTACTATACTTAAGCATAATTCAGTAATGCATGAAAGCTACATTGAACAATATGCTCAAGATGTAGACTTTAAAGATGTATAGGCAGCTTTAAGTAAGGGCAAAAAGGTAGAAGAGTTAGACTACTATGTTAAGGACCAACTCTTGTATCATTTGGGAAAGCTATGCATTCCGCAAACTGAAAGAGTCAACATAATTAGGGAAGCACATACTTCTCTGATATCAGGTCATTTTGGTGTAAGTAAAACAGTTGCACAGCTGCAAAGATACCACTATTGGCCAAAAATGCATGAAACAGTTTCTAGATATGTAAGAGGGTGTACCATGTGTGCTAAAAGCAAGCCCAACAATAGAAAAATTGGCTTGTACACTCCACTTCCAGTTCCTTCTCATCCTTGGGAAAGTGTTTCCATGGACTTTGTTGGGGGATTGCCGAAATCTAGAAAATGTCATGACTATTTATATGTTATTGTGGACAGGTTCAACAAAATGTGCATTTTAATACCCTGTATAAGCAAATTACAGCTGAACAAACAACGAAATTGTTCTTTCAACATGTTTGGGTGCATTTTGGCTTACCCACTTCCATAGTATCTAATCGAGTCTCCCGATTTGTTGGGAAGTTTTGGCCAAGTCTGTGGGAATTGATGGACACTAGACTGAAGAAGAGCATAGCCTTTCATCCACAAACAGATGGCCAAATAGAGGTAGTCAACAGGACAGCGATCCAGTTTCTCAAGGGTTATTGCAGCAAGCATCCCATGCTTTAGGATGAACACTTATGTTATGTGCAACATGCTTACAACCGTGCTAAACATTCTTCTACACAGAGATCTCCTTTTGAGACCTGTTTTTGTTTTATACCCAGGTCTCCCTTGGATTTTGTATTTGAAAAAGACATAGCAATTGATGCACATAGTGATGTGGACAAAGCAACCAGGTTCATTGAACAGATCTAAGAAATTCACTAGGAAGTGCAGGAATAGCTAGAAAAGAGCCAAGCCAAGTATAAGGCAAGGCATGATAAACACCAGGTGGAGCACAGCTTTTAAGTTGGTGATCAAGTCTGGCTGTATATCAGCAAGGAAAAAATGCAAGGTGAAGGAAAGAAGTTGAAGCCAATAAGGTATGGGCATTTTAAGGTACTTGAGAAAATTGGTGAGAACACTTTCTGCCTTGATCTACCAACATACATGCACATCTATTCAGTGGTAAATGCAGAAAAATTAAGACTGTTTGAACCTTCATTAATTGAAGATCCCAGAGAGCAAAGTCAATTGCCTTCCATTGATGATATGTTGCTTGAATATCTCAACGAGCTGCAAGAAGATATTGTTCTGGATAGGAAGGTGAGAACCACATGTAGAGGGGATGTTGAGTACCTTAAAATTGGGCTCAAAGGTTCAAAACCCAGCAGTGCAAAATGGATAGAGATTGGGCAAGTGAGGCAGTTGTATCCTCACTTGGGCAATGCTTGAAAACTGACTTTTGGTGGTCCAAAATCCTTTCTCAGTGGGAAGGCATGATCCAAATGGATCCAAGAACACTCTCTAAGTCTTGAAACCTCTTAAAATCATGCCAAAGATCAAAAAAATCGCACATGAAGAACCCTTATAATGGCGGAAAATACTATCGGGAGGAAAAAGCAAGAGAAAACTCATGAAAAGACATAGTATTGGAGGTGTGAACAATGAATGCATAGGAGCCATTAGATTTGGCCAATCAGAGGTCTAGATATGATTGGCGAATCACAATCAGTGGTGGAAATCAGCGGATATCGGTGCAGACTACATAACACTTGCGACAACGACTAATGGAGTCAACTAGGACCATCAATCAAGCACGCAAATCGACAACCCATGTTGCATCGCAGGATTGCTATCGAAGATTACAAGAGAACTTACAACGGCCTAGGGTTATCGCGATGTGCAATTGCGATCAATCGCATCGCAATATCATAATCGAGGCTACACAGAGGAGTGCGCATATACACATACACGTCTGTGATCCGATGAACTGGACCTGACGGTTATATAAATATTATTTCATAAGATTTGAGATCCGCAAAAAAGGCATTTTTAATGTATTTTGTGTATTTTGTTCATTTAGCGAAATACAAGGGGTGAAGTGTTGATGTGATAATCCGGACCAGAAAGGGTTCCTTAAGGCTATTATATATTATTTCAGAGCTGCCATAGGCCATTTTTTAATGCATTTTCGCAGTTTTAACGTATTTATAAAATACAAAAGGGAACCTTGGAGAAAAGCTGAAGCGACTTGCGATAGAAATGGAGGACAGACCCGATAGAGGAATAGACCGTATTTAAGGACTTTTGAAGTCCAAAATGAACTATGTTTTGGCGAAATTTCATAGTTGTGAATGCATTTTCCTGTGTTAGCAGAAAACAACCGCGTTTGGGGTTCCAAAGGATTTCAAGGGCCCAAGGCACTCTTACGTTGCAGAGTAGGTGGCCACCTCCCCTTTAAGTGCTATGCAATGATTGTGTAATGCTAGAAGAGGGATTCAAGCAGACAGAGGTTGGGAGACTGAAAGTCGAGGAGTTGAAACGAACAGGCAGTGCAATTTGGCTTTAAAGCCACAAGAAAAGAGCAAACAAGGGAGAAGTATTGCAGGCAGTGCCAAGACAGAACTAAGACACAGACAAAGAGTGATTCAGAGATTATGTGTACTCGGAGAAAGCTTGAGAGGTTCAAGAAAACACTTACTGTTATATCTGTTGTGTATTGAGTCTCAAATTTAGCTCTTACTGTTGTAAAAACTTTGCTTGAAGACATAGTAGAGTGGCCACCACTGAAGGCTGGACCAGGAGATGTATCCCATGAGTATTGGGTGAACTCCTTATTAAAATTGTTGTGTTTTTATGTGTTTTTCTATTATATTCTATCACTGCTTCATAATCTATGTATTTCCCAATTGATCGATCCGTTGCATAAAATAACATAGGAAAATCCATGCACATGAGTCTGTAAAACCTTATTAATTGTCTTCGATCTCATTATCATATCAGCTTTGATATTGGTTTGGCACATGGTCCTTAAGCTTTAAAGAAACTCGGGCACTAAACACTTAACAAAGGAAAAATAGTCCCCGAAAGCAAACAAAACACCCTAGCACCTCAAAGCTAAGCAGTAGGTCACAACCATTGGCCCTATGGTGAATAAATACAGGAAGGGCTAAAGCAAAAGGAGCTAAGACAAAATCAGAACTTTGCGTTAAGTTACGTTATAAAGGGGCTCCAATATGGCATTAAGTCGATAATCACTAGCCTGATCATACAACAAAACAAATGCAAAAGGAGAAAAGTGCAAGGGGATGAGGCATATCAGTGACGCAATAAGGTGGAAACTTCTATGATAAGACCATATAGAGAGTTGAAGGCATATGGGTCGACAATTGTTGAATCGTAGGAAAAGAGGGGTTGGTAGTTTGAATGGAAAGTCAGTTTTTTTTTTGTGAAAACAACTTTAACCACTCCAAATTCCAAGGTGGAGGATCATCATTAATAAACCAATTTCCATTTTTGGAGGCTAAAGATTTTCTAGAAAAATTGAAGAAGATTGAAGGAGCAGTTTTAATGGATTGTTGCAGAGGGACCTGTTACGCTAGCAGAAATGATAAACTATAGTTTAGGGACCTGTTCTACTTTCAAGGGAGCCAGTTGACCAGATATTTCTTTTTTCCTAAATACAAATATATTTTCTTATAGTTGTTCTATGAAAGACATAATATTTTTAAGTTTATCTTTGCATAGATGAACTTGAAAGATATTTAAAATATCTCAATTTCTGTAATTATGGGATGACTATTATTTTGCAAAAAACGTTATGTAAGCAATATATAAACAATTTATGAATATTGAAAGGAGGTTGGATTTTATTAGATGTTTCTATTCCGATAATTCGCAGAACTTGTGGGATGACAGTCTTTCATTTGATTACGGAGAGGACAAATCTATCTTCTCGGATCCACCCAATCTCTCATCTTACATTTCCAGAAACGTAGAAGGTGAAATTTCCCATTTTTCATCATCCCTTCTTTATGATTCGTCAAATCATGAGGATGTCGATGTCCATCATCTTGAGTTTTCTGATCATGGTAGTCATTCTATTTTCATTCATTCATCTGATCATGATTATGATTTGTCTATTGTTGATCTTCCTAAGCGACCAATCTTTGATGATCCATCTTCTGATGAATTGGAAACTCCTCAAGTTTTCGAGGCACTTCAACCCAAGCTGATGGTTATGTCAGGTTCTTGTAGCCTTGAGGTTAGTTCCACTTCTGATCAGAAACTTATTGAATATTTACATGCTCCTCATCACTATGTCATTTACACTGAAAATCAAGCTATTTCACAATTTTTTCCTCCTCCACCAGAATCTCATGATCCTATTGCTCATGCATTGGAGGAGTCATATGTAGCAAGCATTGTTGTGAAATATAATTTTTCCTCGTTCTTCATGTTTTCTCATTTTTCAAGTTTGAAGGTGTGTACATGGTTGTCTTCCACGTGCAATGTGACAAGATACCATGATACATCCACAGAGTGCCTTCCATGTGCTTTCCGTCTTTACTTTTCTGTGGATGCAATGAAGCTTTGAATTTACATTGTTGCATATTCTTTCTTGTCTAATGGTTTGCTTGTATATTTTTCTTTTCAATCACGCTTTCACCTACATGGGCCAACCAATGCGTCGATGTAACCTTTTCCAATTTCCATAGCCATTAATTAATCACAAGTGATCCCCATTACTATGATTTTCCTAACATTCAGCTCGAATGTTAAGTTCTTGTTGGTCGAGAATGAACAACTAGAAAAGAACTTGCAGGCTACCAAGCAAGTGGTGGAACAACTTCGAGAGTAGAGTGGAGTTTCCACAATGGGAGAGATGAGGAAAGGGATACTTGATGAAGTATCAACACTTGAGAGTACCATGCAGAAGCTCTATGACAAATTTTCATTGTGCGTAAAGTTGTTGTCTGTGTGCATGGATTACAACAATAGAAAAATTAGTTTTTTCGAACTCTCAAGAACATACATGCTTCCATCACCTGTGTACAGGAGTGGGAAATGTTATACAACGGGGGTCTGCTACACTTAGAAAATTAGATGAAGTCGCAGGCAAAGATGGAGAAAGAAAAGGTATGGATGTTGATCTAGAACTATGAGCAACTTGCCCCATTTTCCACCAGCATATAGGACTCATATGCATGCTTGTACAACAATTTGGATGTTATGATGAGAACACATAGGATCCCATCAATCGGTTCCCTCACGGAGGCTAGATCCAAGAACCAAGTTTGTCTAGAGATCTATAAGTACATGGAGCAGATAAGGCGAGAGGCCGCCAAGGATTACTTGGTGTTGAGCACACATCACATTCAGAAGTAGATTGGTGGTTTGGTCATGGTCAACACCATGTTGCACATGCTTCATAATGAGTTGGATACAGGTTACAAAACCATATACCTGGATGTGATGGAGGAAAAATTCCACTATTAGAAAGACACCATCTAGCAGTTTGGGGACATCATTGTTGGAAATACTGAGAGGGGGAGTGAATCAATATTTACTTTTCAACTATTGTTTTACCAATTAAAACATTTATATTTAGAACACAAGATGAACAACAAGTATAGATGATTTTATTAATATAATCTTTGCAATAAAATATATATACAATATATAAGTGGTTGCAATTAGTTTCCAAGCACCAACTTGGACTTTTGTGAGGCTCCAACCTCCAGAGCACCAACTCTATTTTGCAAAGGCAACAATCTTGGACTTAGGAGCACCAACTCCCAAGGACTCCAATCCTTCTAGTTCCTGAGGCTCCAAATCCAAGGACACCAACCCTTCCTACTTCTGAGGCACTAATCCCAAGGACACCAACCCTTCCTACTTTTGAGGCACCAACCCCAAGGACTTCAAACCTTTCTACTTCTGAGGCACCAAACCCAAGGGTTCGGACCCAATCTTGTCAAGGAATGTTTGATAGTAATGTTTTGCTCTCAAAACTCTTCTTTACTGAGTTATGTCTGTTTAATGCTTCACTGTAGTCTCCATGCTACAACATCAATGGCAACCAGTCTTCTTATGAAGGAGTCTTTACAACTCTTCATACTGTCCACCCTTCATGATCTTTGATAATGTCTCCACACAACTTTGGTGAGTCTACTATTAGCTGCACTAAGCTCTACATAAGAACCAACTTTTTGTTTAAGTATCTATTCTAACAGTCATAGTAAATGCTTCAGCATGACTGCTTCTTTGCTGGCTACTTCTCCCTTCAAACAATGTCAGATAAAACTTTATTCATTACATCACATAATATTTCTCCAGACTGCATTGTGTACCTGATTAATTCATCACAGGTTTGAGTCTCTCACGTGGTAACATGATCAATAGAGATGCTTGTCCTTCGAATGCCTCCTATCTTGTTGGTCTTTCAGCCCTTTTCTGTTCTGTTGTACCTACGACTACCTCTGTTTCTTCCAGTTTTTCAACAAAAAAACAAACTTTCCTTGTTCTCTATTTTTATGTGCCTGATGCCCCTGACCATTGGTTTCCTCTTTCTACTGGCTCTTCGACTTTCTCAATGCTCGCTTGTTTCTTCATCTTCCTGCTCTTTTGGTTGCTTTATCTTCATCTACCTATTCGAATTAACCAATGCAAGGACACATTCAAGAGGAAGAGGAGACGAATTACGGTAGAAAGGATGCTTATTAACAGATATCAAAAAGGTCCCCTTTTTTTTTAATAATGTTCATACACAGGACTTTATTGTTTACGGAGAGATAGTACCAATTAGGGAGGCCCCACATGCCGCATCACAATCGCAATCGTTCAGGCCCACTGAACTATCAAGAGCGTTTATTTATGAATTTTGGACTTAAGAACCCCAGCCAATAAATTTATTAGAATACACAGGAATATATGGAAAAACCTAACTAAAAGCTTAAGGCGGACATCAAATTCCTTATTCTTGCATCTATAAATTCATCGGGTCTGCTGTGTAATCGCAATCGGCAGTCACAGCTTCTAGAAGTCCTATATAAGTCAAGACCATAACATTGTCAATGCCAATGGCCAATTCCCCTGCTGGAAGCGATATTATATAGCCTATTATTGATGAATCCATCATGTCCACAACATATATCGCAATCGGCACTTTCAATGCTGCAAGGCCTTAAGCACTTGCGATATGGCAGATGCGACATAGTATTAAGTCATATTGCAATGTTGCAGCAGGTCCACAATGTATCAAAATTATATATATATAGATATATAAATTTCAATTCACATGTTTTAATGTGGCAAGCCTTAGAGTCAGAATATATGAAATACACTGAAAAACCATGCTTCGAAAATTTCAGCGGACTTCACCTGTTTATACACCTAGACACATATAT
>APFE030807010.1:77692-100179 GCA_000404065.3 Pinus taeda | reverse complement strand
ACTTTGGGATGAACATTTATGTTATGTGCAACATGTTTACAACTGAGCTAAACATTCTTCTACACAGAGATCTCCTTTCGAGACTTGTTTTGGTTTCACACCAAGGTCTCCCTTGGATTTTGTCTTTGGTAAAGACATAGCAGTTGATGGACACAGTGATGTGGACAAGGCAACTAATTTCATTGAACAAATCCAAGAGATTCACTAGGTAGTACAGGAATAGTTGGAAAAGAGCCAAGCCAAGTACAAGGCAAGGCATGACAAGCATCGGATGGAGCATAGTTTCCAAGTTGGTGATCAAGTCTAGCGGTATATCAGAAAAGATAGAATGTAAGGTGAAGGTAAGAAGATGAAGCCAATAAGGTATGGACCTTTCAAGATACTCGAGAAAAATTGTGAGAATGCTTTTCGCCTTGATCTACCAGCTTACATGCACATCTACTCAGTCGTTAATGCAAACAAGTTGAGGCTTTTTGAACCTTCATTAATCGAAGATCCCGAAGAGCAGAGTCAATTGCCTTCTATTGATGATTTGTTGCCTGAATATCTTAATTAATTGCAGGAAGATACAGTTCTGGATAGGAAGGTAAGAACTACGTGCATAGGGGATGTTGAATACCTCAGGATTGGACTCAAAGGTTCAAAACCAAGTAGTGCGAAATGGATAGAAATTGAGCAAGTGAGGAAGCAATACCCTCACTTGATTGATTCTTAAAAGAAAACCAACTTTGGTGGTCCAAAATATTTTTAAGTGGGAAGGTCGTGATCCTAATTGGATCCTAGAATGCTTTCTATGTTTTCATGATTGTTTCAAATTATGCTAAAAGACTCAAGTCCTAGAAAAATCAAAGTTGTCAGAAGGAATCCTCGTAACAGTTGCAGTTGTGACCAGAGCAGAGCAACGAGGACCCTCGGTCGAGTGTGCAGAATATTGGCCCATGGTAACGCCACTAGCGCAAATTGGCAAAACCGGAGGCCAAATCAAGAAACAGGGGTGGTTTCTGATACGCAATTAGCGCTAAGCAAGGCGTCCCCCTCAGTGAAGGAAACCCCTAAAGCACCTGGACCCAAAATCACTATAAAATTCAGAAAAGTAATGCATTTGGTTCCGTAGTGTGGGATTCCACAAACTGGCAAGATATCGGAAGGCCTCGAGGTGGTAAGCAGTTTTGACTGAGTCCCACCCGATGCCACTCATAAAGCAACATGCGTCCAACGGATGAGAGAGAAAAACTCCTGCGTCGGATGGGTACACATTATGTGACTTGTCCGCCCGATATGAAGGATGATTGTAGGATCTAGGGGGCATATATCAATGGCGAAGATGCGTCCCGATGACTGACCAAATTTGACAGGTCAAAAAGCAAGATGACAGTGGATTTGAAGTCCGACGTGGATGATGAGTTGGCAAACGATTCATGATTCATGGGCGATCTTGAAGAAAATGGAATTAACAGCCATTCAAAAATGATTCAAGGAATCTGACACCCAATTCATTGGGAAACAAGTGGCCACCTTCCTATGAGGCGTTACCCAATGATGAGGACGCAGAGCAAAGGAATTCGAATGGACTGAGGTAAGGAAACCAGAAGGCCGAGAAGTGGAAACAAGCAATCAAAGAACAGATTGGATTTAAAACAATGAACTAACAAAAGCATAGAACACACACACACACCGAGGTAGACAAGGGTTAGCTAGACGCAGGAAACTAATAACAGAGAACAGAGAGTAGAAGTCGAGTTGACTTGAAGGCAGCATCGAGCCAAACAGATCTAGAGAGAGTCAGAGAGTCTATGTACTCCATTGAAGGCTTGAGAGGTTCAAGCAAACCCCTCGACATAGGCCTGTCATACTACTGTGACCCTCAAAGATCGAGTTTCAGTAAGGAGAGTTTGTGCACTCCATTCCTACTGACTTCATTCTGCTTAGTGAGTCTCGAATTGAGCTCACTGTTGTAAAAACTCTGCTTGAAAACATAATAGAGAGGCCACCACTAAAAGGTCGGATCAGGAGACGTAGCCCATGAGCATTGGGTGAACTCCTTATTAAACTTGTTTTGTTTACATGTTTGACTGTTATGCTTTCTTTTATTGCCTCAGTGTCTATGTATTCTAACAATCTTATCGATCTGTTGCATAAGTAACATAGGCACATCCATGCACATGAGTCTGTAATACCTTTAATTCTTTGTCTTGGATAAATTCTAGATTGGTAAAGATGAAGGCACTGTTCAAAGAATGCTTGGGGATGCAGTCGATCAAGTGTCTATGAGCTTTCCTACTCACAAAGACATCAAGTTGTTCGTAGACAAGGACATCAAGCAGCAACATCACAACAAACAACATCATGAATAGCAGGTTAAGGCAGCATAGCAAATGCAGCAAACGCAGTGAATGGAGAGAATGCAAGAGGAAGGTTTTTAACAACAGAGAGGTGGAACAAAGTTGCAATATCAAGCAGATCCATTGATAACAAAGGAAACTTTGGAGACTCAGGCTATGAGGTGACAGTGCAACATGAAGGTTGCACGAATATAGAGAATGGAATGAAGAAGGAGTTACATGTGTTGAAGCAGCAACTCAAGGAAGAACAAGACGCTGCACAGACAAAAAAATGAGTTATAGCGGGATTAGGAACAACAGTGGGTGAAACATGCACTCACGGATGAAACTGTTCACGTACAAGTTAAAGATCCATCCCAGCAACTAACATGGAGTAGACATGGTGAGCAGTGTTTTTGATCGCATGTAATGGATTCATAAACATGCATGTCATTGTGCACACACATGCAACCCAACCCATTCAGCACACTCACCAAGGCGAAGACAAGATGAAAGTCCAAGAAGAGTTGAACATGTACTTCTGCAAGTTGATGAGCGTGACCACCAACACACCCTTGAATATTAGCATAGACACTATGCATCAGTGTGTTTTCAGTTCAATTGTACCCAAGAAGATCATGCGAATGTTAGCATATGATTTGGATGAAGGGGCCGAACTAATGCATCGGTTGCAACAGAGGCAAGAGTTCACTTCAACAAGATGTCACCATGAGGTGCATGCACCCAATCACGGAAGACCAAGCTTGGCATCAACTCACCACCTTCACCATCACAAGCATGCCAAAGCGTTGGTCTCAACATAGTGGGCCAAGTGTCATTGATGTCTTTCAAGGCTTGCTCAAGCCATGTTGTCTCACGTGAGTAGATGTGCATTGTAATGTTGATTCATGTCAAGTGTAAGTCAAGTTTCAATAGTGCATGTAACAGTCATAGAGTAGGTGAAGAATCATGAGGATAGTTGAATGGTCACAAAGGGGAATGTCAAGGGCCATCCCACCCTTTTCTATAAATAGTCCCTCATAACTCATTGTATAGGCTTTTGGTCAACCAAGCTTCTATTAATACTATCTTGAAGAAATCTTCGACAGTATTGTAACGCGCCTTGGCTTCTCCATTGCATAGAGCTAGTACATCTCTTTGGAGGAGCAGGCGAATGTGGTTGTAACATTTCACTGATGGGGCTAGTAGGTTTACATGGATGTATTATATGATTGGAGCTTTCACTTTATATAATAAGAGCCAACACATTTTCATGCATATGTTGTTATTGTAGTTGGACTACTTCAGTTGCCTTAATTATATATGTTGCTGAACTTATGTATTTGCGTATGAACGTATTTGTATGAAATTATATGAATATTTTTGTTAATGTGTTGCATATGTTGTTAATGTTGTCCCATTCGTTTCAACTGCTCTACCGAATTTCACACAGACCTTTCACATGAACCTTGTTGTAACAATCGTTGCACTCATTCAGACTGATATGTGAGTGTTGTACATGTTATCTTACCTTGTATGATGTGACTGCCTCATCTAAGTGGACTGCTCAACCGGAAGCTACGCATGTCCTTTTGTGTAATGTGTTCCTAGCTGAGTTAGGACTGGTCCCTTTCAACTTGAAACTCATCTTCACCTTCATCTCCCCCATATGTTTTAGAATCTTTCATACACCTTCCTTGAATCACTACATCAGTCACACCCTTGCTACTGATAGAGTTATCTTACTTGCCTCTATGCGGCATCATGGTCAATGCATTACCTTACGACTCACTATTGAGACTCCTACACGAAACGGTATGAGGTCTAATTGGGACTTCTTATTGGGGAGATCCCCTTGACATGTTGGCGGGTCCAGCACCGTCAACATTTTTTGCGCTAGATGGAGGTTACGATGACAAGTTGTGTCCTATCATTGAGTTTTGAACCTTTGCATATCATTCATGGAGTCTTACACTCTTCTTCCCTTGATGTGTTTTTCGAATCGTGAAGATGTCTCCATCTAGGGGAAGCTTTTCAATCTCTTGTCCACTCGCACATATGATGGTGAGGGAAAGGTGGCTTGGCCTGAGCACTTACATAACTTTCTTTCCATGGTTCATGAGGAATATGATTTTTCTAACAAAATGGTCGGTTTGCTGCTTGCATACGCGCTTCATGAATCTCCATTTCATTGGGTGCTCATCCTACCGGCTGACACCATGCACTCTTTCGAGCACTTTTGTGATCTTATTGAAGACACTTCAATCATTTTGATCCAGACCATCTTGACTAGAAATTGTTACAGAAATGGAGGGCTCCACATGAATCAATAATTGATTTTTGGCAGCACTTCCATGACTTGCAGTTTCAAGCTCTGAGGAGCCAAATGAAATTTTCTTATCTTTGGGACCAGTTCGAGTATTGCCTTAAGAAATCCACTCGTCCCAAGAGAAATTTTGAAATCAAGCCTCACTCAAAATTCTTCATTGATGGAGCTGCGCAATCCCATGTGGAAGCGGGCACTGCGTCAACTACTTGTTCGCCTCCCTCTCATTCAACAACTCCACCATTGCCCAGTGATGTTGAGGATCATGCTCACACACCTATTCATCCTTCACACTCTCCCAACATCACTCCACTCAATTTTCACGTAGATTTAGTTGTGATTCCTTCAAGTTCTCATGAGCTTTTTTTTCTACGACCTCTGTCTTTGCACCCGAGTGTTCCTCAAGATGATGTTGTTTTGTGTTCGTCAATTCTAGACTCTTCACTTGTTGTGAATGAGGAACAACCCATTGACAAAGTTGGTGTGGCACAACCAACATGCGTTGTCATTCATGAGGAGTATGAGTGGGAGCTTCAGCATCAACACTCAGTGAAGGATGACTCCCTTCCATCCGAGCCCCCTCCGTTCTTTCCTAACATCGTTGGTGAACCTACCATCCATGATTTTGCATGTGTGTTTTCATCCACGAATACACCCATTTTGATCTTTGCACGATGCACCATATGTTAGCCCACCATCCAACAACAGAGAGGACCAATCATTCATTGAAATCCACTTGATCTTTCATCTTCTCTCAGGAAATGAAGAGGGTGAACATCCTTCCTTCTCATCTACCCCTCTGCGTGATCCATCAAACCATGAGGATGCCAACCAACATCCTGAATTTTCTGATCTTGGTTGTCATGATCTCTTCACCTCATCATCTGATCATGATGTTAATTCACTTTTTGTTAATTCGTCTAAGCCACTGCTCTACAAAGATCCATTTATCAATGAAGTCAAAACCCCACAGACCATTGAGGTACTTCAGCCTGAGCTGATGGTTATGTCAGGCCCTCCCTGTCCTAAGGTTGGCTTCGCTTCCGATCAGGAAATTGTTCAAACACTCAAGGATCCTCATCACTCATCTATATGCACTCAACATTAGTCTCACACTCAAATTTTGCTTCCTCCACTCAAACTGTATGATCCCATTGCTCATGCATTGGAGGAGTCTTACACTGCAAGCACTCATGCACGATGCAAGTTATCTTTGTTTCTTTCATTTGCTTGCATGTCACAGTCAAGGGTGTGCTTATACTGCAAAGTTGTATGTAGTGTCACACAACACCGTGATAATTCTGCGGACTACCCGTCATGCACATGCACTCACTTATGTCCCGTGGGCACTTTGAATCATGAAGTGTGGTTGTCTTCATTATTATATCTTTCTTGCTTGCTGGTTTGCACAACTAGGTTGCTCGCGGACCAATCCTTCACAAGCATGGGTCTACTAACGTGTCAATGGCTGCATTGAAAGTATCATTTCATGTGATCAAGCCCATGTACTAGTAGTATAGGAGTAGAAGTAGTGTTTTCTTTCAGTTATCTTATCACTTAGAATTAACCTCAAGGCTGAGGAAAGGAAACTTTGAGGTAACCACAGACCAAGCTTTAGGTCTAGCATCTAGCCCTACCAGACCAGAGAGGGCTCTCTCTTTGCCAACAGGATGTGGCTGCAATAAATGAAATTTTAGGCTAGCTATGGAGTGCGGGGATTTTGTTTGGAAGGTTTTGGATTGAAACAGCAAGAGAAAGGATGATTGGGCTATGGAGTCGATCCAAGTTTCTACTGGAAAACTTGGGGCAAAGTAAGTGCCATGTTCATCCAAATAAAGATTGTGAAAGTGAGAAGAATAGAGGAGAGAAATCTTGCTACCCTGCAGGCATCAAACAGGAGATGTATATGTTGTAGCAGCTTTAGACAAAAAGAGAAACACGATGTTGCTCAACAGAGCATCTAGCAAAGGATGAATTCTACAAAGACAACCATTACAACTAACAACAAAATCATCATGAAAGGAGCATAATTATAGATAAATTCCTAACATATCTCTTAGATAACGCTGAAACAAGGTAGAAAAAAAAGTGAGTTATAGGGAAAACATACTAAATATCAACACCCTGGTGAATCCCAGGTCCAAAGGGCAGAAAACAGCTTTATTAAAATGATATTCAGGAAAAATTTACACAATGCCAAGAAGCCTCTCTATTGTAAAAATCAAACCCTTACATCTTCAAACTAATCCTTATTATAATATTACATATTAATTATTGATTCCTAAACATAGGAATTAAAATAATTAAAATATAAAAAACAATCCAAAAACCTAAATATGTTTCTATGCGGTCCAATTACATAAATTAAATTATAACAAAATAACCTAATTAAATCTCAAAAATAAAAAGAAACAATTAATTTGTTGCCACAAGTCGAATTGCCAAAGTTTGTTTGTGGAACATCGATGGAAATCAGGGATAATTTGGGATGCTGACTAACTCATCCTCCACTTGTGCTCTGTAGATGCCTTGGGTTCCTGAAATATTTGTCATTTGTTCATTGAATAATTTGAATACTACCACCTATCCTTCAAAAACTCAATGTTGTTGATCTCATAGCTAAAATACTTGTCATCCATTCCTAGAAAACATGAACTTCTAGGAGGAGATGTGAAGTCAGCTCTACGAAGGGTAGCATCAGCGTGGTCAGCTTCTCTTAGCACATAATCAAGATAATTCTACTCTAAAACACGTTCTCCTACTCTTTCATGATGTAAATATTCAAGACCTAGATCTACCACACGATAATCAATATCAGATCACAACTCATTCCTCACAGGTAATGGATCAGCAGGAGGCAGAGCCTGTCTCTGATATGCAGAAGCATATGAATCTGATGCTCGCAAAGCATAAGCATTAAGCAATGGCGCATGCTGAAGCAATATTGTGTCAGGTCAATATAATGGAGCTTGGGGAACCTGATAAACAAATGGTACACATCTTGCTGCCCCAACAATCATGAACAGGTTTCCCAGGCCATCCACAAGAGTTTGGGGACCACAAGAGTTCTGAAGAGGTGCCAGTCAAAACAGTTGAGACATCCTTTAACTTGTTTTGCACTCAATTGTGAAGTCATACAAAAGAGCCACATTCCATTCGCAACCTTCTCAACAAGATCCTTGTGTGCAAGCTAATAAATGGTGTCAATAATAAAGAGCACTCTACGGCCTTGGGCAATTTACCGACTGTTGAAAGTGCCTAAAACCTTTGTTGTAAATATCTCATGAGCGGCCATCAAAAATCCACATACTCAACAACCCTTTTTTTCTCTTCCTTATCACCAGGTTACAGTTCTTTGAAGACACAACGACATGGGCCATCTCCACCCATAGGAATAGTAGTCCATGTCTTTGGCATTCCTCTACATGCAGCGCTAAAACTAGGAGCGCAGTGACACACTCCCAAAAGCATAGTGCCTCAGCCAGGAGCACAACGCCACTGAAAACATACCAAACTTGTCTTGTCAAAAGCATCATCACCAGGTAAATCATCCATCTATCATTATCACTAACTAGACCACTAGCATTATGTGCTTCCAGAGTAGAGTGTTTCTCATAATGCAAATCCGAAACGCGCACTATGTGTGACCTTGACTAAGAAGACGGATTGAGAGCTTCAGCAAAAACTAGGAAGTCACATTGATTTGTATTTTTTGAACTATGTACAAAAATAATATTCAAGCCCATGTTGTGATTCTCGTCCTCTGAATCTAGGCAGTTGTCAAAGCACAAGGTACAGGCCACACTAAGTTTAGATTTGTGGACATTGCAGGTCCTTCTAGGCCTACTGGGGCTACCCGACGGAGCACGACCATCATTGTCATAAAATATCACCATTGCTTTATGACACTTCTTGGGCGTAAAGACGAGTTCTTCTAGACCAGAAGCAAATGTGTCAAAAGTGCTCTGCTCCAAGCTCTCAGCATCCCTGCGGGGCTTCTCAACAACCTTTTCATTCCACTCATTTCCCTCATCATAGTAGAAATCACCAAAATCACTATTCCTTGTTGTAGAAGAAATTTTGGTCAAGGGAGTTAGGTTGATAACCTAACTCCTAGCATTCTCCCTGTCAGCAAAGGGCATCACAGGTGCCTCTGCCAATATGACCTTTTCCATTGAAGAGCTCACTAATGTGACCTTGTCATTAACCCTAGTCTCCTCTACAACCATTCCCTTCTTGAAAGATGCATCAAATCCCAAACCCAGATCTACCGATCTATGCTTAGGGTTGTTGATCATTGAACTAAGTTTAGTGGGATCATGGGTTGAGGGCACCAGAGGATCCATAGCTAAAACCCAAAACCCACCTTGGAGTTCTTGGGGCTGAGTGATATCACCGAAAAATGCAATGAAATACCCAAAAACAAAATTCACATAATCTCTAAACCTTTTTAAGAAGCACTTCAGGTCTTTAGATCATACCTCGGTCTTTCCAATCATTGAAGCAACAGAAATTAATATGGCAACATAGAGTTTCGGGATTGCCTTTCTCACATACAACCCACAACATCCAATGTAGGTAGACAACCCTAACAACTAGCTTGCACTTAACCAATCATAGGTATGTGATGAATAGTAAATGAAGCTTTTTCTCCTTTTTCCTGCAACTAACTTCCGGATTTTATCATTTCAACAGAAAAGGAGGAAGTTTCTACTCATCTTTGAAATTCTAGAAAAATCTGCACTACTAACAACTTCGGCACGAACAAAATTTCCATTGATGCACATTTCAGTAGATTGAGTTTCATTTTCAATTGTGACTCCAAAATCTTGTTGAGGACATTCCCCTATAATATCAATGCCAATATGTTGCTCTCCATGGCCATTCAAGTTGACATGGGGTCTTTCTAGAGAAGAAACTTCACAAAATGTTTTAGGCTTTGCAATTTCTAGAGATGGTGATCTTGGTGGAGAGGGAGAGTAGACCAAATTAAATTTCCATTTCTTTATCGGGACACTTGTAACAATGTCATTTAACCACTGAGTCAGCGATTTTGGTCCCACCTTTTCAAATTCAGAGATTGACGTATCCTCCTTCTCAAGTGTCGATACAACTCTCCCACCACTGTCTTCTTTCACACTATTCGAAAGAGATCACTTCTTACCCATTAATTCATTGCTAAGCAACTGCTTATGAGATTGCTTCAATGCTCTACCATATGAATTCGTACTTGTCACCATCTTCCTGAAGCTCAAATTTGGGGTAGGGAGTTTTGAAAACTCATCTCCTGCTTCACCTGTTTCGGTCTATGTGTCAATAAGTAGCCTTCTGTTGCTTAGTGTTCCATTACCACCATAAAACTTACAAGAAATCCCTGCCTATCTATTAGAAACCTAGAAATTTTTTGAGAAGCATCAACACAACTAGGATGTGCAACAACTGAGCCTTCGTTTTAAGTGCAAGGATGAATCATTGCTTCACGATCTTCATTGTCCTCACACCCATAGATACAACAAACTTGTTCCTCTGCAAACATCTCCCTGTGTTTTGAGTCATTGCATCTGTCTTTAAGTGAAATTTCGCTATATAATCCATTAAGGCAATTCATTATTCAACCTTAACAAGGCCCTATGAAAGCCTTTCACTCCAGATCATGTTGCTCAAATAAAAACTATGTTGCTGAAGCATTTTAGGTAAGCAGATAGACACAAGTCGATGAATTGAAAAGCTTGGACGAGATGTAAGTAAGGATGACAGCAAATATTGAATGAACATCTATAAATCTTCAAGTAATTCCTCTCTAGAACCATGATACCAGCAACTATAAACTTTTCACCAGCAATATCCCTGTCAACAATGTATTGTGCCCTCTGCACAAGATATCTCTTTCAATCAAAGCAAAGAAATGAGCTCGCCGTATGTTGAGATGAATATTAGCAGCATGATAATAGGCCTTCAAATGTTATGTTTTCTCCTTCTCCATCACAATCTAGCCACAAAACCAGCCACTGATATCTCCTATCTTCTTTTGGATCATTCAATACCTAAACTACTACATAAGAGATCTTTGACTCAACCATTCATTCGGTCATATCTTCTGATCCGGGAGCTGGTTTTTGGAGTGTGATATACCGTTGGAAAGCTCTTTCCGAGATGCTCCTAATGAACATGCTTATGACATGTTTTGTGCTAAATATCATGTGCAAAACATCTAACAAAACAAAACATAGTAAGAGCACATGTTGATCCCTAGTAACAGGCTGCGAAGACTAGAACTAACATCAGCCTTATTGGGGATGGCAGCTCCTTGGAGGTTTCAAGAACACTGTAGACCAAGTGCCTCATCCATTAGGCAATACGATCAAACAACTGAAAACCCAAAACAACTTATACCAACCAAAAACATAGATACATGGCAACATATATATAAACAAATACTGGAAGCAAAGTGTTGCCTTAGGCAGCTTAATAATGCACATTCCTACCCTACTTTGCAACCAAATCAATAGATCTAGTGATATTGTAATGCCAGATTAACCAATCAAGTAATTGTGACAAAGATGTGGTTGTTTAATGGTGTTTGAAATAGAACATAATTGGGAATTCTACCTACAATATATATACATAGTGCTTTTGGCTCTGTAAAAGGCATTACGGTTTGTCTTTCGAACTAAAATTTGTTTCCATGTATGCTGTAGTAGGATAAAAAAAACCAGATTCTATCTGCTACCCCAACTCATCAATACATGCTTCCAACTGCAAACTATCAATGCAAATATCCATGGGTAGCCATACCTTCTCTTTCTTCTGTTGGAAAAGGTCCCCAAAGAATGGAACTTGACAGTCTAGATCCTGGGACTGTATTTGGGTCTCCAATTCAGTTAGATCTTCTTCAATTTTGATGGCAAAATCTTGCAAAAAATTGAGCTTAACTTCATGGCTACATCGACAGGATTTCAGATAAGAAGCAAGAGATGAAGAAAAGTTCACCTCTACCTCATCATTTGTGCACATACCTTCCCATTCTCTAAAGCCTTGAACAGAGGGCACCTCTATTTTGAATTCTTCCTCTTTCTCCATCCATGTTTCAAGAAAGATATGCCAAAAATCTATAAAGGAATTTATAGATCTGATAGGAAAACCTTCAATCCATTTTCTACATTTGCCTTGAAATGAATCAAAGAACAATATGATGAAGACATCTTCCTTTTTAGCTCTAAGAATTTCCACGAATGATTTAAAATTTTATATATGTTCTAGAGTTAAAGTCTGATCTTCCCCAGTGAATTTAGGGCCATTACTCAAAATATATGCATCCTTCGATCTAGGAAGATTAGAAAATTCGATACATGAATACCTTGAACAAATAGAAGCAACATCTGAGTCCTTCATTTAGTCAGTGGAGCCACCATCAACACTTTGAAACTCGGGATCTCGAACAATGGAGTTGCTAGGCGGATGTTTCAGCCTTCATATGTGTCTGACTGTTGTCCACCATCAACAACCAAATCTGCAACTTGAACGATCGTTCCCAGAGAATATCTGTCACCTTGTTCCCCGACAACGACACCAATATGTTATCACTCAAAATTAACCTCAAGGATAAGGAAAGGCAACTCTGAGGTAACCATAAACCAAGCTTTAGGTCTGGCATCTAGCCCTGCCAGACCAAAGAGGGCTCTCTCTTTGCCAACAAGATATGGCTACAATAAATGAAATTGTACGCTAGCTATGGGGTGCGGGGATTTTGTTTGGAAGGTTTTGGGTCAAAACAACAAGAGAAAGGATGATTGGGCTATGGACTCGATGCCAGTTTCTACCAGCAAACTTGGGGAAAAGTAAGTGCCATGTTCAGCTAGATAAAGATTGTGAAAGTGAGAAGAATAAAGGATAGAAAGCCCACTACCCTGCAGGCAACAAACAGGGAATGGATCTACTATAGCAGCTTTAGATGAAAGAGAAACACGATGTTGCTCAACAGAGCATCTAGCAAAGGATGAATTCTACAAAGACAACCATTACAAATAACAACAAAATCATCATGAAAGGAGCATCATTGCAGATGAATTCCTAACATATCTCTTAGATAATGCTGAAACAAGGAAGAAAAACAAAGTGAGTTATAGGAAAAACATATTAAATATCAACACCGTGATGAATCCCAGGTCCAAAGGGTAGAAAACTGCTTTATTAAAATGATATTCAAGAAACATTTACACAATGCCAAGCAGCCTCTTTGCTGCAAAAATCGAACCCTTACATCTTCGAACTAATCCTATTTATAATATTACATATTAATTATTGATTGCTAAACATAGGAATCAAAATAATTAAAATAGAAAAACAAACCAAAAACCTAAATATGTTTCTATGCAGTCAAATTACATAAATTAAATTATAACAAAATAACCTAATTAAATCTCAAAAATAAAAAGGAACAATTAATTTGCTGTCACAAGTCGAATTGCCAAAGTCTATTTGTGGAACATCAATGGAAATTAGGGATAATCTGGGATGTTGATCAACTCATCCTCCACCTGCACTCTGTAGATTCCTTGGGTTCTTGAAATATTTTCCATTTGTTCGTTGAATAATTTGAATACTGCCACCTCTCCATCAAAAACTCAATTTTGTTGATCTCATAGCTAAAATACTTGTCATCGATTCCTAGAAACCATGAATGTCCAGGAGGAGATGTGAAGTCATATCTACAAAGGGTAGCATCAACGTGGTCAGCTTCTCTTAGCACATAATCGAGATAATTCTACTCTAAAACATGTTCTCCTTCTCTTTAACATGTAAATATTCAAGCCCTGGATCTACCACACGATAATCAATATCAGATCACAACCCATTCCTCACAGGTAATGGATAAGAAGGAGGCAAAGCCTATCTCTACTACGTAGAAGCATATGAATTTGATGCTTGCAAAGCATAAGCATCAAGCAATGGCACACGTTGAAGCAATACTGTGTTAGGTCAATATAATGTAGCTTGGGGAACCTGATCAACAAATGGTACACACCTTGCTGCCCCAACAATCACGAACAAGTTTCCCAGGTTGTCCATGAGAGTTTGAGGACCACGAGAGTTCTGAAAAGGTGCCAATCAAAATAGTTGGGACATCCTTTAACTTGTTTTGCGTTCAATTGTGAATTCATACAAAAGAGCCATATTCCATTCGCAACCTTCTCAAAAATATCCTTGTGTGAAAGCTTATAAATGGTGTCAATAATAAAGAGCACTCTGCGGCCTTGGGCAATTTACCGCCTGTTGAAAGTGCCTAAAACCTTTGCTATAAATATCTCATGAGCAGCCATTAAAAGTCCACATATTCAGCAACCCTTTTCTTCTCTTCCTTATCACCGTGACACAGTGCTTTGAAGACACAATGACACGGGCCATCTCCACCCATAAGCATAGCAATCCATGTCTTTGGCATTCCTCTACGTGCAACGCTATACCTAGGAGTGCAATGCCACACTCCCAGAAGCGCAGTGCCTCACCCAGAAGCGCAGCGCCACTGACAACATACTCCACTTGTCTTGCAAAAAGCATCATCGCCAGGTAAATTCATCCATCTATCATTATCACTGACTGGACCACCAGCATTATGTGCTTCCGAAGTAGAGTGTTTCTCATAATGCAAATCCGAAACACACACTAAGCATGACCTTGACTGAGAAGACAGATTGAGAGCTTCAGCAAAAACTAGTGAGTCGCATTGATCTGTATTTGTTGAACTGGGTACAACAATAATATTCAAGCCCATGCTATGATTCTCGTCCTCTGAATCTAGGTAGTTGTCAAAGCACAAGGTACAGGCCACACTAAGTTTAGATGTGTGGACATTGCAGGTCCTTTTAGGCCTGCTGGGGCTATCTGACAGAGCATGACCATCATTGTCATTAAATATCACCATTGCTTTATGAGACTTTTGGGTGCAAAGATGAGTTCTTCTGGACTAGAAGAAAATGGGTCAAAAGTGCTCTGCTCTGGGGTCTCAGCATCACCGCGGGGCTTCTCAACAACCTTTTCACCCCTCTCATTTCCCTCATCATAGCAGAAATCACCAAAATCACTCTTCCTTGTTGTAGAAGAAATGTTGGTCAAGGGAGTTAGGTTGGCAACCGAACTCCTAGAATTCTTCCTGTCAGCAAAGGGCATCAAAGGTGCCTCTGCCAATATGACCTTGTCCATTGAAGAGCCCGCGAATGTGACCTTGTCATTAACCCTAGTCTCCTCTACAACCATTCTCTTCTTGAAAGATGCATCAAATCCCAAACCCAGATCTACTGATCTATGCTTAGGGTTGTTGACCACTAAACTAAGTTTAGTGGGATCAGGGGTTAAGGGAACCAGAGGGTCCATAGCTAAAACCCAAAACCCACCTTGGAGATATTGAGGCTGAGCGAATTCAACCGAAAAATGCAATGAAATACCCAAAAAAAAAATCGCATAATCTCTAAACATTTTTAAGCAACACTTCAGGTCTTCAAATCATACCTCAGTCTTTCCAATCATTGAAGCAGCAGAAATTAATATGGCAACATGGAGTTTTGGGATTGAATTTCTCACATACAACCCACAAACATCCAATGTAGGTAGACAACCCTAACAACTATCTTGCACTTAACTAATCACAGGTTTGTGATGAATAGTAAATGAAGCTTTTTCTCCTTTTTCCTACAACTAACTTTTGGATTTTAGTGTTTCAACAGAAAAGGAGGAAGTTACTGCTCATCATTGAAATTCCAGAAAAATCTGCAGTGCTAACAACTTCAGCACGAACAAAATTTCCATTGATGCACATTTCAGTAGATTGAGTTTCATTTTCAATTTTGACTCCAAAATCTTGTTGAGTACATTCCCCTGTAATATCAATGCCAATATGTTGCTCTCAATGGCCATTCAAGTTGACATGTGGTCTTTTTGGAGAAGAAACTTCACAAAATGTTTTAGGCTTTGCAATTTCTGGATATGGTGATCTTGGTGGAGAGGGAGAGCAGACCAAATTAAATTTCCATTTCTTTATCGGGACACTTGTAACAACATCACTAAACCACCAAGGCAGTGATCTCTATCCCACCTTTTTAGATTCGGAGATTGACATATCCTCCTTCTCAAGTGTCGATACAACTTGCCCACCATTGTCTTCTTTCACATTATTTGAATGAGATCACTTCTTACCCATTGGTTCATTGCTAAGAAGCTACTTACGAGGTTTCTTCAATGCTCTACCATATGAATTCGTAGTTGTCACTGTCTTCCTAAAGCTCAAATTTGGGGCAGGGAGTTTTGAAAACTCATCTCCTACTTCACCTATTCTAGTTTGTGTGTCAATAAGCAGCCTTCCATTGCTTAACGTTCCATTACCACCATAAACCTTACAAGAAGTGCCTTCTTGTCTGCTACAAAACCTAGAAATTGCTCGAGAAGCATCAACACAACTAGGATGTGCAACAACTGAGCCTTCATTGCAGGTGCAAGGATGAATCATTACCTAGTAATCTTCATTGTCCTCACACCCACAGATACAACAAACTTGTTCCTCTGCAACCATCTCCCTATGTTTTGAGTCATTTCATATGTCTTTAAGTAACATTTCATTATATAATCCCTTAAGGCAGCTCATTATTCAGCCTTAACAAGGCCCTATGAAAGCCTTTCACTCCAGATCATGTTGCTCAAATAAAAACCATGTTGCTGAAGCATTTTAGGTAGGCAGATAGACACAAGCTGATGAATTGAAAAGATTGGAAGAGATGTAAGTAAGGATGATAGCAAATATTGAATGAACATCTATAAATATTCAAGTAATTCCTCTCTAGAACCATGAGACCAGCAGCTGTAAACTTTTCACCAACAATATTCCTGTCAACAATGTATCGTTGCCTATGCATAGGATATCTCTCTCAATCAAAGCAGAGAAACAAGCTCAGCATATGTTGAGATGAAGATTAGTAGCACAGTAATAGGCCTTCAAATGCTATGTTCTCTCCTTCTCCATCAGAATCCAGCCACAAGACCAACCATTGACATCTCCTAGCTTCTTCTAGATCATTCAATACCTGAACTGCTCCATGGGAGATCTTTGACTCAACCATTCATTTCATCCTATCTTCTGATCCAGGAACTGGATTTTGTAGTGTGTTATACTGTTGGAAATATCTTTCCGAGATGCTCCTGATGAACATGCTTATGACATGTTTTGTGTTTAATATCATGTGCAAAACATCTAAAAAAAAACCAAACATAATAAGAGCACATGTTGATCCTTAGTAACAGGCTGCGAAGACTGGAACTAACAAGTTGTTTTCTTTCATTCTTGTTTGCTTACATGCTTTGCTTGCTTGTTTGTTTACTTGTTTCACTTTCGTTTTTTCTTCTACTCTTTCTTTGCTTTGTTGATTGTTAGTTTGTTCGCTTGTTTTGTTTATAGGTTGGTATTGCATGAAACCATGTGTGACTCATGAAACAAACTGGGGAAAGTACAGGAGAGCTTGTACAACTATCACTACTTGGTTATCTATCATCGTGCCTCTGTATGATGAGCTTGTTACTTTTATTCCATGATACGTCAAAGGAAAATACATATTGTTCGAAGTGAACCTTGGTGAAAACACAATGCTTGCATGCTAACTAGTATCACCTTCTCTAGTCGATTGTTTTTGGGTTAACTGTTATGAAACCAACTTAAGAAAAAGACAGAAAAGATAGATTAACGCCTTAAAATTCAGCCTCTTCGAGGGGGAAACCTTGTTTACATTACATAAATGAACAATTCTTCGATGATACAAATGAAAAGGCATCCTTTCTATATATAGGAGTCTAAGCGGTCATAACATAATCAAAGCCGACATAACAATAATAATGTAAGGGCACAATAATAACAATAGTGGGCTTCTATGGGGCACAATAGTAACAATATGGGCACAACATGGGTACATCAATATAATAAGTGGGTTGTAATAATAACAATAAGGGGTTACACTAGTAGTATAGGGGCCTAACGCACTCCCCCTGAGTTGTTTAACACTCTCTCCTTGCATACATGAAAATATATACATCTAATGAGAAAGAAGAATCAATAAAAATAGTTTATAATGCAATGAGATACATGTGGCCAAGCAGCCACCACCAAATCTCCAAAATTTTGCAGATGATTTTTTCTTTTGATCCATCCTTGAGAGGGCAACTAGCTCCATGAAAAATACTCAATGCCTTTGAAAGGGCACCACACCCATTTGATCTCTAAGATATTCAAAATTCTCCCTTGGAAATGGATTAGTGAATATGTCATGGAATATGTCTACAATTTTTTCATTTTTGGCTACATACTCCAACATTACAACCTTTTTGACCACATGATCTCTTAGAAAATGATACCTGATTGGTATGTGCATCTTGGAGTGAAGGACTAGATTTTTGGAGATGCTTAATGCACTTGTGTTTTCAAACATGATAGGAATAGGATCAATGTACTTAATCTTCATGCCTTGAAGATTTTCTTCATCCATAGTATGTGAGTGCAACAAGTGGACAGTGCCACATATTAAACTTCAATAGTGGACAATGAGATGAAAATTTGTTTTTTGCTTTCCCAAGAGACAAAACAACCTCCCAAAAGGAAAGCTACTCCTGATGTAATTAATTTTCTTGTCTTGAATACTACCATCCAAATCCGCATCACTATAAGTAATCAAATTGAAATGTTTACCTTTGGGATACCATAGACCATAGTCAAGAGTTCCTTCGAGATATTTGAATATTCTTTTCACCGCATTTACATGACTCTCCTTGGGATTAGCTTAAAATATGGAGACCAATATCACAACTTTCATTTGTCAGATCTCCACATCGAAAAACCCAAACAATTTTGTTTTTCCATGTATATTAATTCCCAAGGTTAAATTAGAAAGGTTCATGCTACATGAAAGCCCTCATTTAATTGGCTTTCATTGAAGCATCCATATGCCATTTTTATGCCTAATTGGTAATGGTGTGAATTATGAATTAAACATTGTTTATTTTAACTTGGGTCAACCCTTTTATTACCTCTAGGGTACCCATGTAACTACACCCTCACCCCCCATCCTATACCTTACCATTTGATATATTGGGTTGTCATTTATATTAATTCTCCTCTAAGAGTTCTCTTAACATTTGCCACCAAAAATGATTTATTGTTTAATGAATGTGGCATGAGACCTTGGTTATATTTGGATGAACACTTCACCTTTGTACAGTTTGGTTGGGATTATTAATTATTCCCATTCATTTGATTTATACATCTTAATTCTCCTCTGCCACATGACGCGGTTCACGTGATGGGTGGAGTGCATATGTGCTGGGTACCCAACCCTACTACAGTGATGATCAATGGACCTAGTCGCTCAAATGAGGATCGATGGTGGAGATTTTCCCATAACCCTAATCTCATACCTAATACCCCACTTACCATATTTTTCATTGCATTCTTGTTGTCGTCGAGCTCTGAGGAGAGGGTTTTGCAGGGCTTTTGTCTGAACCTGAAAGGAGACGAACTACCCCCTTCTACTCACTGGGATCATCTTAATACTTTTCCGTCACCTTACATTTGGCATGTAGACTCCCTCTAGAGTCCCTTTTTCCCATCCAATGGTTTTGTCTTCCGCTTATTTTCTCAGGAAATGAGTTTAACTTCGAATCCCCTGGAAATGAGTAATGTCCCTTAGGAGATGGGTTTTCCATGTATTGCAACATTTCTCTGGAAGGAATTCTCCTATGGAGGAATTCGTTCGTAAAGGGCGCGCAGTGGTAGGTATTGTTTATTTTTTTCAATGATTTTCTTTTCTAGTTAGTTAAACTTAAACTACATACAGGGTTTGTCTTATTGCTCAGTTCTCTTGATTGCAGAGATGCAGGTCTCATGATACCCTTAACCTATGGGTTTCTATCCATGGCATTTTCTGCAGAGGGCTTGGCCTTGGTTTCCCAATGACAACTGAATGTGGGCATTCGAGCTCACAGGTAACTCTCACATGACTTCCCCTATTTTGGGTCTTTTGTTTCTTGAAGAAAAATCAGTTTCATGAAACTAGGTCGTGAGTTTCACACCGATCTTGTTTTCTTTGACCCTTTTCAAGCACCTTCTCAGATTCTCCAACGGGTTACAGGTACCATGTATTTCTTTATCGCTTAAATACAGTTGCCTCTCACTATTTGGTTACTTCATTTCCCCTTACAGGGTGTTACTCTTACCTCTTTTATGTTGTGGTTGTTGGTGTCATGCACTTACAGGTATTAAGGAGCTTCACAGATTTGAGGTCAAGGCTTGTTGTTTTCAAGTTTCATTCCTCCTTTTAACGCACTACTACTCTGGCTCTTTTTCCAGGCCAGTTGTCTCTTTGTTTCATTGTCAGGATGTTGACGAATGTAATGGGTTTTTCTCCTTTTTCTATTTGACCACTGTTGTATTCCACCTAAGGCATGGTAGCCATTATGGCTCGAGGCTACATGTAGTCTCTACATTTTAAGTGACTTTAGTGTTATATGTGGTCCTATTGGATATTGTTGTTTCGCCACACAATGTTATGGACTATGTAATTTTTTTTCCGAAGGACATTATGTGTCCAAGTTTATTTCATGTGACTCTGTAATTAATGAATCTGGTTAATTTATCTTTTTTAAGAGAGCATACCCAGTATTGGGTTTAAGCTCGAAAATGTACTTGTGAACCCATTCTTCTTTTAAGTTTTGTGTAATATATGTATTCCCGTCGTCTTGGATGAATTTTATAGTAATTTATATGGGTTTTGTTCCTTATATGTTCTACTTCGACCTCCCATGCATAATTTATATTTGCACTACAGTAATACATTTATCTTATTAGTTACCTGTGTTGTTTCAACTTTCAATACTACGTGTTTATTTGGGTTTTCTCCCCTCCCTGGTATTATCATGCTCTATCTCTGTATAGACGATTCACTTGTTAATTTTCACCAAGTTGCCAACACTTTTGTTATATCACATGCCTGGATGTTATTTTATTTTTCCTGTTCTATGGACTGATATGTAGAATTTATAATTTATCATTTTTTCTCTATTGTTTCATTTAGAATTGCCTCTATCTTGGGTATTCACTTGAAATACTAAGCTGGCCACACTTCATTGACTTCTACTGTACAATGTTATGTGTTTTTGTCATAGGGATTTAGCATAACATTTTAACTAACACCTCAGGTTTCCTAGCCGAGAAACTACGAGAATGGAAGGATACCTCACTCCTCTCGTTATCAACTCAAGGTCCTTTATAGGTATTTCTTTCTAAGATTTGTTTTTATTTTATACAAAAAATAATAGCATTTCATCAAATTAGAACTAAAACTAGGGCGCTTAAGCTAGAATTCATTAATTGGAATTCGTTTTCTGTATAACATTTTCTCTGTATTTTCTTTAAAAAGGAACTGTAACTAACTAATCTTCTTTACTATTGAAACGTGTTCTGCTATTCTTATAACTTTCTCTGAAATACATTTCTACTTGTTCAATTATGCAATGTAGCAATAGCTATCTCAAGTTAATATTGTGTTTCCTATGACTCTTTTCTTTATATAACTTAAATGCATACACTACTCATCTCTAGTGTTTAGTTTGACAATATCTATGTGATATAAATGTACATGCTCACTATTTATTAGTTAATGAAGTACCAAATTTCTATTTTACACTGTTGATTTAATAACACATGTTACAAAAACGTATGTATAAACAACGCTGCTCCACTTTAGTATTTCATAACAATTTTAACTCTTTAAAAGCACACTTTCATTGAAAATTACAAAACTAAATATCTCACTAGTTCTTATTCTGTAAGAATACAATGTTTACCAAAAAATCATTATTACCATTCCACCAATAATACGACACCAGGTCCCTATATATATAATTTATTTGCATTTTATTCTCGAAGTAAATAGTAAAATAGACATTCAACACTAACCTTAAATGTTTAAAGCAATGTAAATCATAACCTAACCATAAAAATTAGAGTCATAATACACTTGAGAATGGAGCACTATTCTCCTCCCAACCATAGATTTGATAGTATTCATCTCCCCCTTGTGCAGAGATTCGTTCTTGTAAAGAGGTCAGCAACCTCATTGATTCTTGCAATAGGAATTTTATGTCTTCTTTCCATGTGGGATTTTTCCCTAAAGTGACATTCTACTTTATGTAATTTTCTCCCTTTTAGGAAAAACTCACTTCTTAACCTCAGTGACGCTTTATGATAATCCCAACATAGCATCTATCTCCATCTATGTTCTTAATGGATATTTCTCTCCCATCAATTAAGTTTATCCAAAATCTTTTCTAGAATTCTTATCATGGAAATTTATCTTATCTAGAATCTCCTTTGCAAGCGCTCAATTTTCAAATGTTTTCAATTTTAGTATTTATGTACCAATAAACATTTATATACATGATTATGTCACTAGAGTCTGATTTTTAACAACCAATAAAAGTATTAATCATTCTAAGAGGAGGAGAGGTATTACATTCTCCCTCCCTTTTATTTACATCGTCCTCGGTGTTTAAATTTTAGTTCCAGTCTGTAGAAATAATGTTGGGTACTTCATTTTCATTTCTTCTTCCAATTCCCATGTTGCCTCCTCAGGAATAAAATGCTTCCGCTACACCTTAACCTGAGTGATGTGTTGGGTCCCCATAATACTAGTGATTACCCCATTACTATTATAGTTGTACCCCTTATTAATATTGTTGTGCCCCTATTGTGCCCATATTATTACTATTGTGCCCCATAGAAGCCCACTATTATTATTATTGTGCCCTTACAT
>APFE030807010.1:17178-72411 GCA_000404065.3 Pinus taeda | reverse complement strand
AAGATTCCACATGAGAGGATGAGAATTTTATACAAAAGCATCCAGAACTACTCAAGCGTTGAGGACAACACTTTTTTTGAAGGAGAGGGGCATGTTGGGTCCCCACAATACTAGTGATTACCCCATTACTATTGTAGTTGTACCCTTATTAATATTGTTGTGCCCCTATTGTGCCCATATTGTTACTATTGTGCCCCATAGAAGCCCACTATTGTTATTATTGTGCCCTTACATTATTATTGTTATGTATGCTCTGATTATTTTATGACCCCTTAGACTCCTATATATAGAAAGGAGGTCTTTTCATTTTGTATCATCGAAGAATTGTTCATTTATGTAATGTAAAGGAGTTTGCCCCCTCGAAGAGGCTGAATTCTAAGGCGTTGATCTATCTTTTCTATCTTTTCTTGAGCTGGTTTCATAACATGATGACTCGATTTTGAAGCCAAATCTCTTTCCTATCTAGAATACAAAGTGGTTTTGGTAGGTAACCGCCTTCAGATTCCACCTGCAATATTTTCCACCTAATCATCTGAGTATTATCATGTACATATTTTTTAGTAAAGATACATGAAAGACATTATGAACTTTAATGTGACTAGGAAAAGCTAATTGGTAGGCTAGAGGTCCGACTCAATTCAAAAATTCAAATGGTCCACAAAACTGTGGGGATAATTTAGAGAAGGTTCCTATTCATAGAGAGGTTTTTCGAGGTTTCACCCTAAGATAAACATGCTCCCAAACTTTAAATTCCTTATGTGTTCTTTTATTATCTGCGTAACTCTTTTTTCAGTCCTGTGTTATTTTAACATTCCGTTGAATTGGCCATACCATCTACTCCATTTCCTATAGTAGTTCTGGCCCCAAAATCAGTCTTTCCTCTGGTTGACTCCAACTTAGAGGTGTATGGAATTTGATGTGATACAATGCCTCAAAGGGGCTCATTTTGATGGAGGTTTGATAGTTGTTATTATACACAAATTCAACCAAATGTAAGAAGTCTTCCCACTTGGTAGGCTTATCCATCACATACATTCTGAGAATATCCTCAAGAATCTGATTGACCCTTTCAATTTGTCCATCCATTTAAGGATGGTATGTTTTGCTGAATTTAACTTAGTACCTATGCTTCCAAATAATTCCCTCCAAAAAGTTGAGGTGAATTTGGCATCTTGATCTAATACTATCATTTTAGGCACTCCGTGAAATCGGAAAATTTCCTTCATAAATATATTAGCAATTTGGCCAGTGCCATAGGTAGATTATATAGGTATAAAATGGGTGGCCTTACTAAGCGTATCCACTACCACCATAATGGATTCATGTTGTTTTTTTGTTCGTGGTAAGCCCACAATAAAATCTAAGGATACTACGTCCAATTACTTTCAGGAATAGGTAGTGGATTCAACAACCTAGCAAGGTGTTGATGTTTTACCTTAACCTGTTGGCACTCTATACATTTCGATAAATACTCTGCCACTTTCTTTTTCATTCTTGGCCAAAAGAGGGGTTTCCTCAAAGTTGTGATCATCTTTTGGTATCACTGATGTCCTACAAAAGGCTTCTTATGAGACTCATCGAGTATCATCTCTTTGAATTCTAGGATGTTGAGTACATACAATTTCCTTCTATAGGTCAACAATTGTTCCTCATTTTATGCATATCCTGGTACACAAAATTGCTACATTTATTGTTTCATTTCCAAATACTTTGGATCCTTATGCATAGAGATTTAAATTTTCTCTAAGAATATTGTTTTAATACTACTAATAGTCACCTCTGTTAGAGTGTGAGTTTTTTAGCTTAGAGCATCATCTACCTTTTTTTCCTTCCCTTTCATATGCTTAGTATCAAATTCAAATTCACTAAGCAATACCATCCATCTAGCTTGTATTGCATGAAGTTCGGGTTGATTGAACAAGTACTTTAAGCTGAAATGATCTGTTAATAACGTGAATTTCTTGCCCAATAGGTTATCTCCACATTTTCAAGGCATGTATAATAACCACTAATTCTATATCGTATATAGCATAATTCTTTCATGACTTTTCAACTTTCTTGACTCGTATGCTATTACCGAATTATCTTGCAACAAAACTCCTCCCAATCCCTCCATACATGCATCTTCACACATTGTAAATTCCTTGTTTATATCTACCAGTTTTAGGACAGGAGTTGTGCTTAGTAAATGCTTTAGTTGATCAAAACTCAATTTGCATTCAATTGTCCACTCAAATTTTACCCCATTTTTCTCTAGAGAGGTAATGGGGTATGTTGTTTTGGAGAAGCCTTCAATAAACTTGCTATAGTACCCAAAAAATCCCATAAATGACTAGAGAACAACTACATCTTTGGGTATAGGCCAATTAACCATGGCCTTTACCTTATCTGGTCAACTTCTAAGTCCTCCTTTGAGATGATATGCCCTACATACTTGATTCTATTTTTATAGAATTCACACTTACTAAATATAGAACACATTTTTTTTCCCTTAAGTTTTGTAGCACCAACCTTAGGTGTTCCTTATGCTCCTCCTCATTCCTAGAATATACCAAAATATCATCAATAAATGCAAATTTATCCAAATATTTGTTGAGTACATTGTTCATTAGACACATGAGAGTTGCAAGAGCATTGCTTAGGCCAAACGGTTACACTACAAACTCATAGTGTCCATACCGGTTCCTAAATGTTTTTTTATAAATGCCCTCAATCTTGATTCTTAGTAGATGGTATCCCATCCTTAAATCAATTTTGGAGAAAATGGCGGCTCCCCTTACCTGATCAAATAAATCATCAATGCGGGGCAAGGGATATTTATTTTTAATAGTCAGTTGGTTTAGCTGACGATAGTCAATACACATCCTAAACGTACCATATTTTTTCCTAACAAAAAGTATAGATGCTCCTGATGGTGACACACTAGGCCTAATATACCCTTTATCTAGGAGCTCTTGTAGTTGCATCTTCAGCTCCATTAATTCTAGTGGGTCCATCATGTAAGGTGATCTGGACACTGGGCTGCACCAGGTACCAAGTTTATGGACAAGTTTATATCTCGATGGGGTGGTAAACTGGGAATCTCCTCAGGAAAAATATCTCAAAAATCATTAATAATTGGAACAACATTTTATTTCAACTCTTTATTTTGTTGCTAAGTTTCTTCTACCTGGACCATAAATATTTGACATCTTTTTTGGGCACTCCTCTTCATTTGCAGGGTGGTAATTTCCCTAACTGAGATTGGTTTTGGGACACCCTGAATGATGTCGGTTTGTCCATGCTGGTTTACATAAGTTACGGTTTTTCTAGGCAGATTATAAGTGTTTCTTGCCACTCCAGCAAATCCATTTTGATTAATATGTCAAAAGAGCCAAGGGGGAGTAAATTTAAATCTATTGTGGTTAAGTATTTGTTTAAATTTAATTGACATTGTTTCACCTCACTAGTGACTCTTCTCTTCGTACTAGTGGCCAATTGTACCAGCCAAGCTATTTTTAGTTTACATCTTTCTACTATTTGCGGTCCAACATTGGTTAGACTAGCTCCTGGGTCAATTAAAACAGAGAGAGGGCGGTTGGCAAGAATACCTTCTAGCGCAATCATTGGGGACTATTGTTCTTCTTGTCTATCCTCCAGGGCTACAGTTATCCTTGGAATGCTCCTAGCCATGTCATTCACTATAGTAGCCTCATGAACAACTCGTGTATTTTTCATGGACCTGGCGTTTGGGGTAAGTCTCTTAATAAATGAGGCTCACCACATCCCCAAAATTTGAGTGATCCTTTCTCCTTGTCTCCATTACCTTTCCTAACTTTCAAATCAATGATTTGTGACCCTGCCTGGGGAGTTGTCAAACCTTTTCCGTTGATGATCGCTACCAAAATTATTAAGACACCCTGGTTTTGGTCGTCTTCCTCCCATTTTGACCTTGGTCCTATCCTTATTCAGCCAAGTCTTGGACCCTTCCCCCTTACTTTACTGCTGGTAGCATAACCTTTCCTTTCTCACCACCTCATCCATGGTTTTTAGGTTATCAAATTCAATTTGTTCCTTGTACACAGTAGGCAAGCAGTTTATGAACCATTACACTTTAAGTTTTTCCTCCTTGAGATATGGAACATATCTCAATAAGTTGGTAAATTTGGATACAAACTCATCTATGGTGACCTGTCCCAGCGTTAGCTCATGAAACTCTTTGGTGTAGTCATCATAATATCACTCACTCAAGTAGAGATTTTTAAACTGTTTATAGAAGTCCTCCCATAATACTATTTGTTCCTCCAATCCTTGTACATTCTTTTCCTCTTCCCACCATAAGGCATCATTTCCCTGCGGTTGATAAAAAACTAAACTGGATTTTAAGTTTCTCTCATAGTCATAAACTTGAAAATACTTAGTCATATTTAATAACCAGGCTTCCACATCCTCCTCCTTTTCCTCATCAAAAGTAGGGGTCTTTATCTTCTCAAATTCTCCTTGAAGTTATGGTTGTATTTTCCAGTTAGAGTTTCAAAAATAGGTTTTATTTGACTCCCCTAGTTCACTCTCGGATTTTTCAAGTTTTATCCCTTTTCCTTTCAATATCCCTAGTTCCACTGTTTTCTGACTTGATTTCTCATTAAACTTCTAATTATTATTTCTTGTTCCTCACTAGCACATATCATATGTTCATTACTTTCCCTTAGATGTGCCAACTCCCATTGTATATTTTGTATAGCTTCCATGAATGGAATAGTTGTTGGAGTGGCTCCTTCCCCCAGTTATACATACAACCCATATCCTTTTGGAATAACAGGGGTGTCCTCAGTCATCTTGCTCAATATACCCCTTAGCTCAATCAACCTGTTGTTCCCATAATTCAATGAATCACTTTTTATTTAATGTACTTTTCCAATGTGTGTGTGTATATATACTTTTTTGTTGTGGTGGTTCATTAAGGCCAGTAGAGAACATGGACTCTGATACCACTTGTGAGATCTCCACATCAAAACACCCAAACACAATTTTTTTTGCATGTATATTAATGGTTGAGGGTAAATTAGAAAGGTTCATCTACATGCAAGCCCTCATTTAATTGGCTTTCATTGAAGTGTCCATATGCAATTTTTATGCATATGGATTGTGTGAGAGAAATTGAATGTGGAAGTCGTTGTGTTGAAAATTAAGTGTCTACATTGAAAGTTGTTGTAAGCATTATGAATGTTGTGTGTGAAGAATTGAGGTTGGTTGTGCCGAGAAACCCCAGATTGAACGTTGTGTGCATGAAGAGTTTTTGGAGTAGAAATGTGCATATGAGATATGAGGAGTGAGCCAATGTGGAAGAGCTAGCCAATAAGTGATTGGTGTGGCTACCAATTAGTGATTGGTGAGCTGACTGATAAGTGAATAGTGTGCTGTGAGTGTGGATTTCCTGGTAGTAGACTCTTATTGTTTTCTGACAGGTGAAAGGGGTGTCATGTTGGGCATAGTGGAGGTGTAGATAAACCGTGGTGGGCATGGAAACAAACAGCCAGTTAAACTGTCTTGGAAATATTTGTGTGGCCTGTGGCTACCATGTGAGTTGTTGAAGAGCGTGGATCAACAATGAGACCTGTTCAAAAGTTGCAAAGCATAGTATTTGCAGTGTAGCTACAACACTATTGGAGCAGCATCAAGGTTGTTGTACGGATGTTGTTGTTTAGATATGTCCCTATCTTAACTCATTCCTTAAAAGGAGTATTGGATTCCCATTTGGTTTCCATAGTGTGTTTCTTTCCTTGCTCCATAACATTTCTACTGCCTTGACTTACCAAAGAGTGTTTCACTTTTAGTTCTCATGTGTTGCATAATGGTTAAAGTGTAGAGGATAAATGAGAATTATTTGTAATTTAAGATAGGTATCATATTATACTTATAGCTATTATAAGTCGAGTACTGTATTTTCTTACTCAACCCGAAGTAAAAAGATTTTTTTTTATATTTAGTTCCCTGTGGTGAAAACATTTCCTTTGTGTAGTAATTCATTGCATATAACTATATGTTGGGTTGAAATCAACATATATGTATGAATTCCAAAGTCATGGGTTTTGAATAAGTTTGTTTCTAGTTCTAGTTCAGGTCCTGTGTTAAGTGGTGTGCTGAGTGTTGTTTTAGATTTGTTGGTCGCTTTTATTTTTAATGTTATCAGTTATTGTTGAAGGGAGTTCATAAGGGAATTTTTTGTTATTTAATGACTTCCACGAAAGACATTGTAGAAAATATGAGGAGCATGCATTGCAGTGATGGGTCAAAAAAAAGACTCAAACAATTTAGAAGAGAATTTAAACAATTCAGGAGGGAGTATCATAGGGAAGAGGCAAAATATGAAATGACAAATATAGATTTGAATCAGCTCGAAAAGGAATTTAGTTAGAAAGCTGAAAAATATGAAGGTGTATCTTTAGTACCAAACTTACATAAAGGTGGAGAGATTATAGAGAGAAAAACCATGGAGGACTCAACAACAACCGATGAATTGAAGAAAGAGGAATTTGCAATTAAATTTGATAATGGATATTTGTGTTATGGAAACGAATTGTAGGTTATCTCCAAAAAGAAGTTGAATGATAAATTGTTGTTTGCTTTTGATGAAGAATGTGAAATCATAGCAACAATTAAAGGAACAAACAAGGTTGAATATGTCAACCTTGATTATGATACAAAGATAAAACTTATTGAAGAATGGCTTCAAATTTCCTTTTAATAGGTTGATGAAGGTCTAAAATAAGTAGTTGGCATAATTGTGAAGGCTCTTGAAAATGAGCACAATGAAGAATCCATGAATGATGCAGGTGCCATGCAGATTGAAACAATACTTAATACATCTAAAGAAGTTCATGGGATTCTGGTGCACTGGAGTCTTGAAGAAATTAGGCATTACTGTAGGTTAATGTGGCAACAATCCACCAAACAAGGAATAGATGAAGGTAATGAAAAAGCACAACAACCCACTTATATATGTATTGAAGAATTTGCAACTATTGAAGTTAAATCCAGATGAGGTAATGACAAAGCACAACAACCCACTTATGTATGTATTGAAGAACCTGTAACTATTGAGGTCAAATCCTGGCCTCAATAATTTGATGAATTATTGCTACAACCCAATTGTGTCATGTTTTTAAAGAGGAATAAATCTAGGAAAAAGTGTTATCATTACTTAATGACAAGAAAGGTAAAAATGAAACTGTAAGGTTAAATTGTAAAGTCTAGCTAAGACTGATACTAGGTGTTATGTTCCATTTCTCCATTAAAGGGGAGACTTGGAAATAATGGATAAATCTAGTTAGTTCTATATATTAATTCATTAATAGTTACTTGTTCTTTGTTGAGATTGAGCTATTTTATTTAGGATTTGGATCCTATTTTTAGGAAGTTGTTTAAACTCCTCAACAAACTTATAAGCTTTCTTTCTAGGTGGTTAATAGAAATACCTTTTGTAAGCAGTGTCATAATAAACTAGCCTCATGCCTTATCAGATGACTAATTCGTTTATTTCATATTTGTTCTTCCTTAATTTTCAAATAAAATTAACCTTCAGCATTCCATTTACATTTTTACATTTTTCCAATCTAACTTACTATATTAAGAAACTCTTAAACCTTTTAACCCTATCATACTGTATTCAAACATTTAAAATTAAAAATTTACAACTTAATACTATCTAATCATTCTTAACTCTCAAAAGTCACATACAGACGTACTGCTAATCTACACAGTTTAAATGTATTCAATTATAGACAATTTACAACTTAATACTATGTAACCAATTATAACTCTCAAAAGTTACATATGGACGTACTACTTGTAGGTTTTAACCCTGTACATAAATTACCTGCATACGAATTCTAAAACACAGAAAATAAGCGATGCGAGAGCATAACACAAAAACACATATACACAGAGATTTTCCCCTGGATCCCAAAATTGGGACTACCATCTTGATTTTTCATTATGTTCTTTTCAATGTTACAATACATATTTATACATGCCGAAGCATCCAATGCCATGGAACGAAAACCATCGCGTCCAAAACCATGGACCGAAAACCATCGTGTCCAAAACCATGAACCGAAAACCATCGTGTCCAAAACCATGTGCGAAAATCATGCACAAAACCATAGCTGGGTCTGCCCAACCTAACACAGGTTCCAAAACCAAAATTTTTCGGGGCACTGCCTCGGACCCCATAGAGTGGGGTTACTTGCACCCCTCAAACCCCCTGTGACCCCCCCCGATATGCAATCGGTGCAACGAAGGGGTGGCTCCGCCCCCCTTCTAACCCCCCAGTTAACTACGTGGGCTAGTCGTGGAAAGAATATAACACAACCCAACAGTTGGTAGATATGCACCACTATCATAAAATGTATAAATGAAAACATTGTTAGTGCCACTAGTTTGATCATATTTAAGATTAAGCATATTAGACTCTTCATGGATAGAGCATTTAAATGCATCGATAAAAAATCTCCCTTGATGAAATAGAGTTTAAACATCTTCCTTCTGACTTATGAATATTTACAATACAACATATCATGAATAATTGATTCAAACTTTTCATCCTCCAATTGTAAGATCACACCATCCTGTACCTGATTACAACCATGACTAGCCGAATAAAGATCTAAATAATTTAGAGGAACAACTAGTATAACATACTTATCAAACATATCTAGGTACAATGAATAGTGTGCTAGAGGTGAGAAAGGATGAAAAGACTTAGGAAGAGGAGAACCAGTTGTAACTAAATAAAATTTAACTTGTAAGAATAATAAATGAATATCATACTAATCAATATAATGGTTGAAGATAGGAATATAAATGTGACATTGAGATGGACTTGGATTTTCCAAAGATTAAAAAACCCAACAACTTACCTCTTCAGACTTTATATCTAAATATGTATGAATTAGAGGAATTTCATGATCATTCTGAATTGGAAGAGTATCCCAACCCATAAATGGAGATTGTACACCATGAGGAGCAAGTTCTGAATTGACACCTTGCAAATCCAAGTCCTCTATAGAAGGAAAGATATCATCTGATGCATTTTGGCACTCATCACCATATGTATCAGTGGGAGGATGTCAAGGTGATGGTTGTCCAAAATCTCAACTTGAATGTAGGGCTCGGAACGATTTGACATGTTATCAATGTTACAAGATCAGTGATTAACTAGAAAGGTAATATTATAATCTAAAAATAGGGAAGGACGATAGGATATATCTCCAACACTTTGATCCTCTATGTATGAAATGTAATTACCTTGTCCTTGATTACTTCTTGAAACAATAGGTTGACCATCATTAAGAGTTGAAATAGGTGGATCAAGCAAATCATGAAACAAGGAATCATGAGGGATAAGTGGTAGGGTTTTTGGGGTATCCCTGGAGGCAACCAATATTTCAATTGGATCAACTTCAAGATTAGGCCTATGTACATTGATATGATAGTGAAAAACCAAGGGATAAACTTTCACTTTAGGATCCATGCAATTACTAAACCATTCCAAGTTCTCCTCAATGTGATCTAGATTGTGGGAAGTGGATGGAGGTTGAATGGATGGATCAACAATTTTAATTTTAGATATCTAAATTTCAACATCATCACCAGGAGGCACCCAAATTGGTACTGGAAAAGGAGGAAGACAAGAAAGAAAAGGATAAGTTAGTTCCTCCTATAAAATTAGAGGTGTCCCATGGTTTGTAAAGTTGGGCAAGCAGAATCATGTAGGGGTTTAACTTCAAAATATTTCAAGGTGAGAAGAACCAAAATTTGATTTCTTTCCATAATTAAATCTCAATCAATCACTCTATTGGGAAACTCATAAAAAAAAGGTGAAGAAATCGATGATGAAAATATTCTGGAGATTCACTATGAAACACCAATTGCAATGTGTAGAAGGAGGCTTTCATGAGAGGGGAGACAAAACTGAGCCTCTAGGAGGAAAGTAATAGTATTATCCTAAGAGAGACACATGAGAGGAAGGAAATATTTGTTAATTAATGTAATAATTAGTTCACTTGATAATAATGATTCATGAAAGAAAATACAACATGCATTCAACAACATAAGCACCAAAGCCACAGAAATAGTTCAATTTATTTAGTACATAAGAACACCAACATATACTGCAAACAACCAAAGAATAGTCTTAAAAAATTCATGATACATGCATGAAAGTGTGTTGGCTCATTTAGCTTAAATTATTAGGTGAAAGATCCAAGTACACAGTTACAATGGTGAGCCACTAGCTCTAATAGTGGAACATTAAGTCACTTCTTGCTTCTCCAAAGAATAGTTTTCTCTCCTATGCCAACCTAGAGAAACCAAAGATAGCTCTCCAAATCCTAAGCCTCCAAAATCCATTTGCCTCAGTTATGAGGTTTATTTTATAGAAATAGGAATTAACTTTAATATCCTCATGACTCTTGAAGTACCCTCATGACTTTTTGGATTCCATAAGACCTTTGGACTTCTATTTGAATCATGTGTCCACATGTGACTCTTGGACTTCCATAAATTTACATTTTGTCACTTTCTTTGAAAATACATCATTACATTCCACATGATGAAGTGGCAAGAAACATGGACACATAAGGCTATGTGATGACACTTGTATAGGCCATGACTAGGCATTGATAACATAGAACTTCATGATGATGTGGAAATTCAAAGATTCTCTCTTGTTGCTATGTCTTTGACTTATTCATGATAGATTTGATCAGAACTTCATCTTCATGAAAGATATATTTGTTTCCTCATCTTCACCCTCCAAAGGGTCTTGGATCAACATTAGGGCCTTCTGAGTTATCTTGTAATGTCTCCTTTTTCTCATGGTATAGGATCTGCCTCATGTCCTCATGATGGTTATTATTTTTTCTTCTTCTTTGCAAATGCTTCTTTGTGTCTCCTCCTTGAAATATTTCTTGAGCATCATCTTTTCATGCTAAGATAGTACTCATGCCCATGAAGATGACTCATGACAAATAAGTCTTAAAATTATCTATCCTATCTCTACCTTGATCATGAAAGAAGTTGCTTATGATAGGCCAACGAAAGGACTAAGAAGGAAGGTCTTGATGAGGAGGGTGCAATTAAGCTCAATAGTGGCTAAGGAGAGAACCATTGTTCATTAAGACTGTGCTATGTGCTAGGACGATGAGTTATTCAAGTTCCATATTAGTGGGTAAGTGAAAGGGATAATGTGATTATCTTGTTGACTAAAATAGTGCCATGTGCTAGGCTCAAAGGAGTTGGAGACACTGAAAGCATAGTTGAGTCAGACAGTGAGCAAGGGATGACCCAAATGTTTACTAAAAATGCTCTATGAGCTTAGGGAGAGAGATAGAGAGAGAGAGATATTTCTTGGGTACAAGACATAATCACAAGAGACAAGGCGGAGCCATTATTACTTGATAGTGTGTTGTGTGGCAGAGAGACCCAATGGAAAAGGATGTTTGAATGTTGCTTGAGGATGTGCTATGCACTTTGGAAGAGCTAGTGAGGGTGCAGGGCACAGTAACAGTGGACAAGGATACCCAATTATTTCTTGAGAGTGCACCATGCACTTTTAAAGAGACATAGGACCCTTGTTTTTCTGAAGTGAGATTTTTAAAGGAGAGAAGGTCCTTTTTATTATAAAGTGCTCTTTTGAAGAGATATAGGGTCCTTACTTTCCTTAAGTTTGCCTTATTTTCTCGAAGTGCGCTCAGAGGGTCCTTGTTTTCCCAAAGCTTGCTTAGAGGGCCCTTGTTTTCCTGAAGTGTAATCTGAGGGTATGATGCAAGAGCTTGAGGCTTGAATACAAAAGACTTCAATTTTATTCCAAAAATACAAAAAAAAAGGTTTACAATCAAAGGAGTGAGAACCTTTAGTTGTCAATTTACAAAGCTTTCTAGATAGGATTTGAGCTAGAATTCAGGGATTTGGATTATCTTGTAACTAATTCAAGTAGTTAGGCTTAGTTGAGATTCTCAAGGAGAATATCATGCAGATTAGATAGGATTAGGTAGTTTCGATCCATTGATTTAGGATCTGATTGTTGTATGCACAAGTATTTATGTAAGTTTCGAATTAATGTAAAGGGATTTGGCTATGGAGGATTAGACTGTAAAATTTGAAGTCTCTCTGTATTTTTGTGTATTCTATGCATGAATTCTCAATCTCAGAGGTTTGAAGTTCCTTTGAATATCTCTTAGTGTTGTTGATTTCCAGTTTGGTCCCTTTAAAACTAGATTTTATATAATCTTGTGTTATCACGTTCAAATATTCATTCACTGTGTATTGAGTTAATTGGGATGTATTTCGAAACCACAGAGTTTAGTTAATGATATCCTAAATATAACTTAGACATATTTTAAACTTGGCGGAAGTGCTAAAACCTTCGCGAAATGAGGAAAACCTGATAAATGCACAAGAAACCCAGGAAAAGGTCTGAATCGTTCGATCAATAGATCTAATAGATCTAATGATTATCGCATGCCAACAAGTGCATGCATTAGACAGAATAGAAAGGAGGTCTTTGTAGGAGAATTTTGTTTCTCACGCAGTCTCATGGTGGTAAGTTGTATTCTGAAATTTTACGCGATTACACTTAGCAGATGACACATAGCGCTAGAAAACTATTTTTCTCACGTGCTCTCATCTTGTTAAACATCGTGCAAGAATCCACGTGAGATTACACATCATGTAGAAATTTTGAATAATTTAACACATATTCAACAGAGATTATCCTGATCATGTACTATTGCGAAAAACATACACAATACATAAGCTCCTCTACGTTGATCATCAATATAGCAGCATCAATAACAATAACACATCAAGAGCATTCACACATTAACACAGTATGTATCCCGGGGAAAGCATCTCGCTAAAAACCCCAACTATCTGTATATTAATGATTGAGTCATGTAACATTACACAGCATAATACTTCTCACAAGTATCTCCACCTCTGTTACACACAATACAGCTCAGATCTGAATCAATCACTGGCTCAAATCTCCTTCGCTGCTTGCCTGCCTCCGCTGCTCAATACCTGCTCAAGAACTGATGATAATTCAAAGGCAACCACGTATTTACTTGGCAAAATCACGTGAGCACAAGCTACAATGTGGGCAAATACGTGAGAAAACTCATTGGCATACTCAATCCCTTGATTGTGCAAGATCTGATGCACAACTATAGTCACAACTGATAGCAATCTGATTCTCTAACACCTGTCCCTGCTGAACTGAACATTCACTGACATGCAACTGAGTTAACTGATGTATTCTATAGTTGCATTATGAGTTAATAACTTGTGAATTAATTAATAACTAATTCACCCAACTCATCTCTAGTCTATTTGCCAGTTAGACTAAATACAACCAGTTTAACAAAGCTAAACTGAACACAACTCCATCAACTGCACCTCCAGTCCACTAAACTCAACTCACTTGAGTTCTAACTGAAGTCCTGCATGCAAATATTAGTCATCCCATAGGTAACCACGTATTTCCTTCTGGGATCTGCATGTACCACATCCGTAGCTCATCCTGAAGTGCTCCAAGAGAATAAGACAAAGTTTATAGTCTAAATATTATTATGAGCTAATAATATTGACTGTTCTATATTTAGACTGATCAGTCACTCCGCTGTGATCTAAAAATAGAAGTCCATCTATTTTTCCCAATTTGACCAATCATCCATAAACAACAACCTGCAATCCATAGACATGATCCATATGTCCATAGACATGATCCATATGTCTAAAAATAGACTTGCGCCAAAAATAGCCTGCGGGCCCACTTAGTGAAGGCGACTCTTTTCACTAAGCTCCATCATCTTGTTGCAATCTCAACAAGAATTTCTTGTTGCACACTCTTCAACACATCAACCATTGGATCAAGTGGGATTGATCAACGGTGGAGATCATCCGATTAGTTTGCGATAGGGGAAAGTGATAACTGTCAAATTGAGTGTTGAGATCGACAGCGGAGAATTAACGCAATAAAGGTTTGAGGAATGACAGACACCACAAGGTTATAAACCAAAGTTTTAATTCTTTTTGATTCCATGGGAAAAGTGAATGTTCGCCTTATTTCGGGTAAATTCAACAGTGTCATTGTTTTAGCAGAATATCTAAAATTAATGGTTGATGACTGATATTCTAAAGGGAACCCGAGAAGAAGTCCCGCATGAACTAGAAGAGATCGTTGTTGGTTTTGAACGATTATCCTTAACACCTGCAAGAAGCCCACCATTAGTGTTATCAAAGTAGCTTATTGACACTGATTAGGATCTCAAAGATCAGAGAAAGAAGTCCAACATGGCTTTCAGAGTTGGAGGAAGACATGGTGGTCGTCAAAGAAGAGGAAGACCAGTTGAAAATGTTGAAGTGTTGGAAGCTATGTAACAGATGCAAGCTAGACTAGAAGCAGTGGAAATGGAAAATCAAGGATATGCAGGTGATGGAGATGTCAGTGAGACTGAAGTTGGAGCTATAGAAGAAGAGGAACCTCCAGAATTTACTCCTGAAATTAGGTTCCTATAAATCAGTGTTGGGATCCACATCTAAACCCAGACTTGAGGGTACATTTTATACAGGAGGTTTAAACCCTGAGGAGTTGATAGACTGGATTAATAACATGGAAAAATTCTTTGATTATGAAGAAATGGAAGAAGGGAAGAGAGTGAAATTTTTTGTCACAAAATTGAAAGGACATGCAACACTTTGGTGGGATGCAGTGCAGGCAGAAAGAAAAAGACTTGGTAAGCAACCAATTAAAAATTGGAATAGGATGGTAGCAAAGTTGAGAGGTAAGTTTTTGCCAAGTGATTATCAACTTTCATTATATAGATAGATGCAAAATCTTATACATAGGTCTTTGATAGTGAAAGAATACACAGTGGAATTTTACAAACTAAGCATAAGAGCTGGACAAATTCAAGATACAAATGAGAAGGTTCCAAGATACATAAATGGTCTCAGAATGGATATCCAAGGTGAGATAAGTTTTTGTCTCCTAAAACAGTTTAAAAGGCTTATCAAATGGTATTGAAGGCTCAAGAAAAACTCATGAGGAAGCAATATGCCAGAAGTAGAGGTACTATCTGAGGAAGGGGAAACCAAGGTGGTAGAGGAAGACCTACAACACCTAGAGATGGAGCTAGCAGCAACTCAAGTTAGCATACACCCACAGAAGGTGATGCAAGTGGCAGAAGGAATTTTTTCAGAGGAAGAGGAGGCAGAGGTAGATGAAGAGAAATCAAATGTTACAGATGTAATAAGCTAGGACACATAGCCTATGAGTGCCCAGAAAGTGCAAGAAAAAATCAAAGAAATGTAATTGTTGCTCAGACTGAACAGGAAGCAACAAAGTTGTCAGAAGAAGAAAATGTACAAGAGAAAGGGGAATCTTTGGTAGTTAACAAAATTTTGTTAAAACCAACAAAGGAAGTTGTTGAATCGGCACAGAGAAAGACTTTGTTTAGGACTGTGTCCAAGGTCCAAGGAAAATGCTGTCAAATGATAATTGATAGTGGAAGTATTGATAATTGATAGTGGAGAAGTTGAAATTAAAGACAAAGAAACATCCAACACCTTACAAGGTGTCATGGCTTCAAAAAGGACATCTGTTGTTAGTGAATGAATAGTGTGAAGTGGAGTTGTAGTTGGGAAAATACAAAAACAAAATTTTGTGTGATGTGATGCCTATGGATGTGTGTCATATATTGATGGGAATACCTTGGTAGTATGATAGTGGAGCTATGCATGATGGGAAAAAGAACAAATACAAATTTGGTAAAGATGGTATTAATCATACATTGTTGCTTATGGAAGAGGAGAATGCATCAAGAAAATCTGATCCAATGAATCTATTGCTGAGTGGAGAAGAATACTTGCAGCAGATTGAAGAGGATGAGGTAAATTTTGCATTGATTTGAAAACCCAAGGTAATAAATACTTCCACTAAAATTTCTGATTTGCCAATTGAAATTCAAGAGATGCTGGAAAAGTATTGTGATATCATTGTAGATGATTTTCCTAATGAGTTATAAAAATCATTCATCATATAGATTTGATTCCATGGGAAAATCTACCAAATAAAACAGCTTACATGATGACTCCCATAGAAAATGAAGAAATCGGAGAAGTTCAGGAACTATTAGATAAAGGACTAATTAGAGAGAGTTTGAGTCCTTGTGCAGTGCCAACAGTGTTGAGTCCAAAGAAAGATGGAGGTTGGAGAATGTGCATTGATTCAAGAGAAATCAACAAAATAACAATCAGGTACAGATTTCCTTTACCTAGAATTGAAGATTTGATGGATTGTTTAAGTGGAGCAAGATATTTTAGAAAGTTGGATTTAAAAAGTGGTTATCATCAAATAAGGATTAGAGAAGGTGATGAATGGAAAACTTCTTTTAAAACAAATGAAGGAATCTATGAATGGATGGTAATGCCTTTTGGGTTATTAAATGCTCCTAGTACATTTATGAGGCCTATGAATGAAGTGTTGAAAGAATTTATTGGTAAATTTGTAATAGTATATATGGATGATATATTAGTTTACAACAGATCTAAATAGGAACATATGAGACATCTGAGTTATGTCTTACAGAAGCTGCAACAAGAAAAGTTATTGCTAAATTTAAAGAAATGTTCATTCATGAAGGAAGAGTTGGTATATTTGGGCTTTTTTGTTTCTGCTAATGGATTAAAGATGGATCCAGATAAGATAAAGGCAATTATAGAGTGACCTTCACCAAAAAGTGTTTTTGAGGTAAGAAGTTTTCATGGTCTTGCTAGTTTTTATAGGAAATTCATAAGGAATTTTAGTAAGATCAATGCTTCTATTATTGACACTACAAAGAAGGATAAACAACCATTTAAATGGATTGTTGAAGTAGAAAAGAAATTTTAGCTGTTGAAAAGGAAGATCAGTAAGAAACCTATTTTAGTTTTGCCTTATTTTAATAAACCTTTTCAAGTGAAATGTGATGCTAGTGGAGAAGCTATTGGTGGTGTTTTAAGTCAGGAGGATAGACCTGTAGCTTATTTAAGTGAAAAACTGAATGAATCAAAGAAGAAATATTCTTCTTATGATAAGGAATTTTATGCAGTTGTACAATCATTGAAGAAGTGGAGACATTACTTGATGTCTAAGAAGTTTATACTTTATTTAGACAATCATGCATTGCAGTACATTATGCAATAGCCAAAGCTTAGTTAGAAACATGCGAAATGGATAGAATATATTCAAGTTTTAATTTTGTATTGAAGCATATAACTGGCCAATCAAACAAGGTAGTAGATGCCTTAAGCAGAAAAAGTATCCTAGTTCAGGAAAGTCAAATTCAAATGTCGGGTTTTTATTTTCTTAAAGAATTGTATGAGAAAGACTTAGATTTTAAAGATGCATTTGAAGCTTGTAAAAATCATGTTTTGTTAGACAAGAGTAAGTGGCTGGATTTTTTCTTGCAAGAAGAATTGTTGTTTAAAAGAAATCAGCTGTGCATACCAAATTATTCTATGAGAGAAAATTTAATCAAAGAGAAACATGGTGAACTTGGAGGACATTTTGGTGCAGACAAGACTTATGAGCAGTTGAACCGGTTTTATTTCTAGCCGAAGATGAGATCTGAAGTGGAGAATTATGTGAAAAATTGTAAATTCTGTCAGTATGCAAAGGGAAGGAGCCAAAACACGGGTTTGTATGTTCCATTACATATTCTAGATAGACCTTGGGATATGGTAAGTATGGATTTTGTTTTGGGTTTACCAAAAAGTTAAAGAGGAAATGACTCAATTTATGTTGTGGTTGACAGATTTTCTAAAATGGCACATTTTATTCCATGTTATAAAACTAGTGGTGCTACTCACATTGCTAATCTATTTTTTAAGGAGATTGTAAGGTTGCATGGGTTACCTAAGAGCATTATTTCAAACAGAGACACCATATTTTTTGGTCATTTCTAAAGGACATTGTGGAAAAATCTTGGTACTAAACTGAGTTTCAGTTCAACTTATCATCCTCAAACTGATGGATAGACTGAAGTTGTAAACAGAAGCTTGGATAATCTTCTGAGAAGTCTTGCAGGTGAATATCCAAAATAGTGGGACCAAATTTTGGCATAGGCTGAATATGATTATAATGATTCTCCTAACAGGAGTACAAGGCAGAGTCCATTCCATATAGTTTATGGAATGCACCCAAGAGGAGTGTCTGAATTAAGAGACTCGGGAAAAGCTGAAATGAGAAGTGCTAAAGGAGAATATTTTGCTTCAGATATTCAAGCAATACATGAACAGGTAAAACAACAATTACAAGATAGCAACATAAAGTATAAGAGCAGGGCAAATTTGAAGAAGATAGAAGTTAATTTTGAGGTTGGAGATTTGGTTTTAGCACTCTTGAGGAAGGAAAGATTTCCAAAAAGGGAGTATAACAAGCTAAAATTTAAGAAAATTGGACCATGCAGAGTCTTGAGGAAATTTTCCGCAAAATGCATATGAAATTGAATTACCCCCTGATATTGGAATATCTCCAATTTTCGATGTTGTTTATTTGTACAAGTATGAAAGTGGAAATGTAGAGGATACAACAGAAGACAAGGAAGAACAAGAGGTTGATTGGGTAAAAAAGTTACCTACAACAAAGGCATTGCAGCCAGAACATATTTTAGACAAGGGAGTGTTTAAAAGGACAAGAGGAAAAGAGTATTTTCAGTATTTGGTTAAGTCGAAAGATCAACCAATTGTTGATGCTACCTGGATGATAGATAACATGCTACAGAAGTTGGGCAGTTCTGTAGAAGAGCTCATGGATAGGAGCCCATGAAGAATTTTGTCCTCAGGAGTTTGATGCAGGAGCATGAGGCTTAAAGGAAAAAGACTTCAATTTTATTCGAAAAATACAAAAAAAAAGTTTACAAGCAAAGGACTGGAATCCTTTAGCTGTCAATTTACAAAGATTTCTAGATAGGATTTGATCTAGAATTTAGGGATTTGGATTATCTTGTAATTAATTCAAGTAGTTAGGCTTAGTTGAGATTCTCGAGGAGAATATCATGCAAACTAGGTAGGATTAGGCAGTTTTGATCCATTGATTTAGGATCTGGTTGTTGTATGTACAAGTATTTATGTAAGTTTCGAATTAATGTAAAGGGATTTGGTTGTGGAGGATTAAACTGTAAAATTTGAAGTCTCTCTGTATTTTTGTGTATTCTACGCATGAATGCTCAATCCCGAAGGTTTGAAGTTCCTTTGAAATATCTCTGAGTGTTGTTGATTTCCAGTTTGGTCCCTTTAAAACTAGATTTTATATAATCTTGTGTTATCGTGTTTAAATCTTCTTTCACTGTGTATTGAGTTAATTGGCATGCATTTCGAAACCATAGACTTTAGTTAACGATATCCTGAATATAACTTAGACATATTTTAAACTTGGCAGAAGCACTAAAACCTTGGTGGAATGAGGAAAACCTAATAAACGTGCAAGAAACCCAGGAAAAGGTCTGAACTATTCGATCGACAGATCTAATAGATCTAATGGTTATCGCATGCCAACAAGCACATGCATTAGACAAAATAGAAAGGTGTTCTTCATAGGAGAAATTTGTTTCTCGTACAATCTCATGGTGGTAAGTGGTATTCTGAAATTTTACGTGATTACACTTAGCAGTCGACATGTAGCACGAGAAAACTGCTTTTCTCGCATGCTATCAACTTGTTAAACATCGCACAAGAATCCACACGAGATTATGTTTCAATCGTTGGATCAAGTGGGATTGATCAACGATGGAGATCATCCGGCTAGTTTGCAAGTGAGGAAAGTGATAACCGTCATATTGAGTGTTGAGATCGACAGTGGAGAATTAATGCAATAAAATTTTGAGGAATGATGGACATGACAAGATTATAAACCAAAGTTTTAATTCTTTTTGATTCCATGGGAAAAGTGAAGGTTTTCCTTATTTCGGGTAAATTCAATAGTTCTATTATTTTAGAAGGATATCTAAAATTAGAGGTTGATTGATATTCCAAAGGAAACCAGAGCAGAAGTCTTGCCTGAACAAGAAGAGATCATTTTTGGTTTTGAGCGATTATCCTTAACACCTGCAACCAGCTCACCAGGGTAGTATCCTTCTATTAGGAAAAAATGTTTCCAATAGTGGATCATTGTTTATTAGAGGTGTTCTATGCACCTAAGAGGGATCACTAGAAGAGGAAAATGTGCATTTTGACTAAGGCAAACTAGAGAAGACTATATCACTTTTCCTTGAAGGTGTTGAATGTGCAGTCATAGGAGATGACCTTTAAAATACTTAATGCACAAGTCTAGGAGGGAGTAATCTCATCAATAAGGCTCATGAATAGTCAATTTTCATCACTCAGGGAAGGATGAATTCTTTCATAGCTTGTACTGGCTAGTAGGACCAAGAAGAGCTCTGAAATGGCTAAGTGTGGGACCAATGGGGTAAGAGAGGGAAAAGCATCTGAACAAGGCTTAAACATGGATCACACACATGGAAGCCATCAATACAAGATAGGAAAATGCACATGACTCATGAACAACAATCATACCTTGAAACATTACCAAAATGACACTTATTTATATGTGCAACAGTTGTAATGACACATTACGACACTTAGAATACTAGTTGTGACACAAGGGTTGACAGTGATGAGAAAGTGCACTATGATGTAGGAATATTTCTAGTGAATATTCTCATGGTATATGGGACCATCTAATGCATAATAGTGCACTAGAACTTCCTCTCGTGATGCACAAAGGTGCAACACATAGAAGAGTGAAAAGAACTAAAAATGACACTTCCGACAGTAAGAAAAAGACAAAATGACACTGGAAAAAACTAAAGAAATTAAAAGAAACACTTGCTAGAGAAAATATAGCATGGAAATGACACTTGTTAAAGTAAAAGCAAGAAAAAGTGATAGTCCTAAATGTGCAAGCGATACTTTTGGAAGCAAAGGTGTACAAAAGCGACTGTTGGGAAAACTCACCAAAATATAAGTACAATTGCAATCAAAGTAAGGGAGATTGTCAATGAAAAGTGCACAATGGTATCAACATAGGTTACATAGTGTATTGTACTTAAACATTACTTCCACAAGTTGCATAATGCCTAGCTAAAGCTTGTAGAAGAAAGGTGTGCTCAGGCATTTATCAAGGACCATTCATGTGAGAGAAAGTGACTTTGACACTTATAAGTTGAGAGGAAAACTTAAACACTTAGCACAACATCAATCGATGATGAAGTAACCATGGACAACAGATCATAAGATCCTTAGTAGGCTCCAAAATTCTAGTGTAGCAAAAATTTTGGAGGGTGTTGATCACCATGTCAACAACCCTATACATAAGATAAATGGAAATGGAAGGCAAAAGAACATGACAAAACAACTAGGTGGACTCAATAGATCCACATGAATAAAACAGATAGTGTAATGAAATTTATGAAAATAGAATAGGAAGGAAGTTCCCTTAACTGAAATTGTACATGGGTGATATATGCATGTGTGTGTGTCTTCTATCTTTTATGAATATGAGAAAGATGGGAAAGTGAAATGAAGGTATGAGAATGCTGATCAATCTAAAAGGCCATTAGTTGAGAACCACCATGGTAGTAATATAAGTGATTAATATTTAAAATATGATCACTATGTGAAATAAAAATATATTTTTTACTTTTCTTGTTGGATAACACTGTGAAGTTAGTTAATGGATTCCATGTTGTTTGGAACTCCATTGGGAAAATGGACAGGAATGACCCATTGCTAATAAGTATCATATTAATAGGTTATGTTTATGCACTTGATGTTTGTTGTGAGCATGAACAAAAATAATAAAGGATAGAAATTGATATCACATGCTTAGAATGGATGAGGACATAATGAATTGAGTGCAAAGGAAAATGCATTTATGAAATTTTCATTGAAGGCTAGGCATAGCTGAGTTGATGAATTTGTGACTAGTGTGTGATGTTGAGACCCTTTCAGGAAATACTGAGTATTACGATAGTAAGAATGTCATCAACCAATTGGACCCTTCAAAAGGATTTGGTTTAAAGCACTTATAATGACAACCAAGTAAATAAAGCAAGTAGTAAGTTAAGGTAAAAGGGGTAAACGAAATGAATTAGGTAATAATTCTTTTAGCTGAATTTGAAAATTGTTATTTCAAATTAAAGCATGTTTTGTGTGGATACCAGGAAGTGGTATGGTGAAGGCGAGTAGCCTTTGGTATGAAATATTATAGTGACTTTTACAATGCTTGCTGAGTGAAATGGTGAATTAAAATGCTAATGAATTCTGATATGTGCATTTCTCATTTTTTTCTCATTAATCTGTTGAAATGAACCTTTAATTACATTATGAAATTATTTGAATAAATGTGATGCACATGAACATTTATAAGTGTGGGGTGATTGAAAGATCACATTGCAGGTAGAGTGTTGGCATGGGGTGAGATAAAAGTCACCATGATGAATCAAAAACACCTACTAAGGAGCCTAATGACATGAATATAATATCATGCTTATGAGACTAGGGTTTTGAATGAAGCAAGGATTTGGAAATTAAAATTTATGGTTTGAAATGTTTTAGTATGTCTCATGGAAAGATAATCATGGAGTGTTATAGCTCCAAATCTCACTCTTGAGGTTTGTGATGCTACACTCATGGCCTAGGGCAACCCCTCCTTCCAGACCTGGTCCCAAAATTTAAAAAACAATGTTTTATTCCCTATACGCGACATTGCCCTAAGCTAAACACGTGTGTACGCGGGTATGTGTATACTCAACCCGCGTATATGTCTTAAAACACTTTAAAAAAAAATAAATCTCCTTAATTTCGGGCGGAGATCACGGGTTTCACCTGTTGATTACCTGTTAGTTCCCGTGGCCCAACTATTCCCAACGAATTCGTAACTAAAAAACTACTTTGGGAGAAGTATAAAAGGCTTCAATGGGAAGGCCTTAGAGAGGAGAGAAGAGAGAGAAAGATTGCTATGCTGAGATTCCCCTGACCAGGTCTAAAGATCCTAGTGCCTCCTGCACTTCCCCCATTTTATAGGAAACCCTTATTTCCTTGTGTGATGATGTCTATCTGCTACTTGAGATATCATGGAGTAAGTCATGGAAGGAGTTTGTTAAAGGTTTGAGACTGGACGAATCTAGGAGACGGTTCCACTTGGAGCCTGTGAAAGGATGAATCAGGTGAAATTATTCCTTTCTGTACTTTATTTGTCTATAATAAAAGAAACACATGTCTTTGTTCCTGATATAAATCTTCTTCATGTTTATGATATCCATGTTATGAGTCATATATGAATGGTTGTTTAATTGCATAACTAACTACCTTTCATTATAATATGAAGATGATTTCTTTATGATGTTTAGTCCATATACTACTGTACATTCTGGAATTGATGGTTTTACAGGTTAAAGGAGCAAAAGGAACTCCAAGAAGGGTTTGGACCCTGGAAGGCTCTTCTCAAACGCAGGACCTCAGGTACGTCCCTTATCATAGAGTTTGCTTATATTAGCATTATGGCTGTATGGAATGTGTATTTCTCTAAATAGACAAACTCCAGTCTGCTAGGGTATCAACCCAAGACCCTAGGGGGATTTATCCCTTAACATGGAGCTAGGAGTTTAGGAAGAAGATTTTCGGGAAGTAATTTGTGGCTTGTGGCACTTTATTTATTTCATGGGAGCAAGTCATAACTAGTACCATGACTATAATATTCCATGAGTAGCGCAATGGAGCACACCAGAAGATTACTTGGCCATAAGACTCTATGCACAAGTCATTAGAGCATGTTATATGGTTATTGGGTCATAAGATTCTAATGACTAAGCCATGTAGGAAATTCTTGGGATAGATAGACTACCAAAATAGTGGTTTCTTAGGCCTAGATAGGTGAATAGATAACGGAGGCCCATACATGAAACCCTTGGGATAGGTAGAATGTCAGACATGAGGGGTTTACTTGGGCCTAGATAGGTAAGTAACTGATGGGTAAATAAATATGCCCATGCTCACTAGGATGTGAACATGAGGAAGTCAGATGGGATTTGTACGAAAAGACTACATGGAGAAGTATATCCATAGGCAGAGATGTGCTTTGGATTCTTATAGTGCTTAAGAGATGGAAATGAGCTCTGTATTCTTGTAATTCTTACAGCGGATTGTTTGGATCTTATTTGGTAATGATGGAGCTAAAAACTACATGGAAATATGGAGTGAATACACCACCTAGTGCTTGCAAGTTCAAGGAAGAAAAGTCTAACAAAAGATAAGTATTAATAACAATTTGAAGAATTTCTTTGTATCATTTGTGATTTATAATTTTGTGGTTGACTTCATAATGCATTTGATTATAAATGTATGTTTAATTTAATTTAAAATCCTTATGATGTAACTCATAAGACTCATGTGCTATTAATATTGGAGAACTACTACATTGTCTAGAATGCATACATGAAGCTGATTGTAAAGAAAATAACAATATCTTAATGATATCAGAGTTTTCAATAACATGATGGAGTTGAAGACTTCAAGAACTAGCCCATTGTGGTGACACTAGAACCATGTGATATGCATTGATCGCCATGACGTATACAATGACATATGCGTTGTGTTATTAAAGAAATGAAGGGGGATGCCTTGGCTGAAAACATTATTCCTATGCAAGGAATCCTTACCAAGTGATGGATTTCCTTAGGGTCTAATGAAGTAGAGAAGGGGATGCTTGAACTTGGAAGGTGAGTGACTACATAGAAGAGGAAAATAGATCACCCAAGGGATTGAGGAAATAGAGAAGGGAATGCCAAAATTTGGAAAGTGAATTGGTTTTCCCATAATCATGAGCTTATAGATTGGGATTATAAATGGATTGGGTGTGTCCCGAGAATAAATGAGCTAAATTTGTTCCCTAAATAACACTAATCATAATGACAACATGGTTGAATATTGGAAGTGGATAGCACTCCAAAAATCAAGTAATAAAGTAGGATGAAGTGAATTGAAAGCACTATGAACAAGATGAGGCCACTTGATAAAAATGGCTACTTAAATGAGGGTACTTAACCATTTCTGTTCATTATGTAAATAAATGTAAAAGAGTTGTGGGCATAGAGCATTATTAAATTTTGTGCTTAGCCATAGAACATTGTTGAATTTGTGCTTTGGAGGGAATTGTTGAATTTTGTGCTCGAGTATAGAGCAACGTTTCCTTTTATGCTCGGACATAAAGCACTATTGAATTTTATGCTTGGCTATAGAGCCCTATTGAATTTTGTGCTCAGGAATATAACACTACTAAATGTTATGTTTAGCAATAAAACTCTATTCAATGTCATGTTTGGGTATAGAACATCGAGGATAGTGTTCTTATAAGGGGGTGGGTTCCATAACATCTCTTTTGACTACTCCTCTTGACGTAATTATCATTGTGAATTGTAATACATGTAAATATTGTGGAAATGTAAACACAATGATTGGCTGAGAGGAATGGATATAGATGAAGAAATTATGATGTACATTTAAAACTTCTCATGAAATTTTAATCAAAAACACAAGAGACAAACCTACTCTATTTCTCTATGGAAGTTAATTTTAGAACAAAAATCTCAGACATGTAATAAGGAATCACACATGCAAATAGTGTTTTTCCCAAGGAAAGCAAATTGCTAAAAACCCCAATGTTTACTTGCATTAATTTCATGAATAGAGATGTATTAAAATTACTTTTCTCAATTGAGCACAACCTATCTCTCTGCTCGCTAAGAAGCTCTAACCCAGACTTAGTCAATTTCTTCCTTTGCTTGAACCCCTATTTCCTTGCACAATTACTTGAGAAATTATATCCCTATTATTGAGGAATTTCTCCAAAATGGATTGAACAATTCCTTAGGTTGATCATAAGGTTGCATGCAACACGTGTACACTCAAAAATATTCTACAACTAATGTTACATTGCCTTGGAATCTCCACCTCAACTAGTGTTGGTACCATTCCATAACCCCTTTTTCCCTCCCAAAACATGTCATTTGCATACCTCTTTTCATCATATATCTCTCAGATCCCTTGAAAATTGATTAGTTAATAGTCTTATAGTTATTAAATTGCATTGAAATTGATTTAGGGGTTTTATGTTAACGAATTAGGAATTTTTGGCAAAATGGCTACAGGAAGTCCCAACATCCTGTAATTGGTTTATTGTTTGACATGTGGCATGACAGCTAGGCTAGAGCGAAGGGTAGGGATGAAAAGCAGAATGTCCAAGCATGGACGAAAACCTATCCCACAGCAGAATCAACCCTCCTACATGTGCGGTCAACGAAGGTCAAACTATGGCATGTTGGTGACAAAGGCAGCAAAAGCACGCATCCTAAGTTGATTTAGTTTTGTTTCCTTTTTAAAATTAGTATAGGATAGAAACATCTTCAAAAATAGCGATATGGTAAAAGCGGCAACAGCCTACTCATGAATGTACATTCGTTTTCGAGGGTTGTAGAACCATATGTAACCACAATTCTGAGCTAGTATTATTATTATCGTTGTTTCATTTTGAAAAACATAGTTTTGAATTTAATATCAGAGACTTGAATTATAGTCACGATTTCATTGCGTTGATTTGGTAATCGTTGGATCACAGTCTAGTATACCTCTGGAACGCGGACGAGCCCTGCGTAACATGGTATACTGTTGTTCTTTCATTTATAGTTAGGGTATTAAATACGTGCAGTGATTGAAATTGATTTATGTTTATAATATGCGTATGATTTATGTTTATGAATGCGCTTGAATAGATCATCACTGAGATCGTGAATCATATCCTGTAAGGGATTCGATCCCTTGTTATCTTGTAGAGCAATGTCATGAACTCTATGCTTACGATTTCCAAATATTTTTATTTTGTGTGCCTGTTAATGAATGTTGAGTATTTGTTGAACAGGGGTTTTATGCATGATGTCTCTGTAAGGGGATTAAAATCTTGATTTGCAGTGATACACAGCGTTTTGGTTTGATAGATGAATTGAATCTTGGTTTATAGTGATACATAGCGTTTTAGTTTGATAATGAATTGAATGACAACGTTGTAACTAGATAGATTAGACTTAGCTAATGATCCTTTATGTCTATATACTTTAGACGCATGCCTCTAAGTCTACGCACCCTGGTCGATAATAAATATAGCCTAGTCTAGCACCCTTGATAGGACACTACAACTAGGTAACTCAAATTCTCTGCATGTACTGGCTATTTTGGCCTGATCGATCAATGAACTAGATGATCACTGAGTTTGACTGAAGTTCCACTACACAATTGACCTTCCACTAGTTCCTCACATAGTTAGAACTATTTTAACTAAAAACAACTTGAGATAACTAACACATTAGCAATCAAACTTGCTTAACTAAACTATAACTCCTCCAACTTATATTTACTGAGTAAACTAGGTGACACAAGCCATGCCACACAAGTTAATTGCATCCAAGTTATCTGCTGATGTGGAAATTAATTTTTTTTCAATTTAATCAAGGAAAACTCAAATTGAGAATTTCTTGCTGCATTTTTCAACACTCCCTCTTAGCAATAAATGGATTATCAACCACCCCTATCCTACACATGTGGAACCCAAACTTCCCTCTTAACAATGCCTTTGTTAAAATGTCAGCATCTTATTCCTCTGTCGAAATGTACTGCAACAACATTATCCACCTATGCACACAGTCTTGTAAATGGTGATAATAGATATCTATATTATAGATCAATCTTGAAATACAATATTCTTAGAGAGATTTATGGAACTCTTATTACCACAATAGATCATATTTGATCCATCCTTTGACTAAATAATCCAACAAGTATTTTTCTCATCCAGATCACCTCACATGTTACTTGACTTGCAGCCATGTATTATGATTTTGCCGAGTTGAGTGCCATAAATCTTTTCTTCTTGCTATACCAGGAAACCATTGCGGAACCTACACTTAAAATTCCACCTAATGTACCATTTTGGTATGATAGACTTCCTTCTTAATCTGCATCTGTGAAGCCACACAAATTCACTCCCTCTATCCATCTATACCATAGTCCAAACTGGGTTGTACCTCTGAGGTACCGTAAAAGATGCTTAGCTGCCTTCCAAAATAATTTGGTTGGCCTAACCATATCTTAGCTTAATTGGTTGACTGCATAACACATATCTGGTCATGTGTTCACAAGATACATTAGTGAACACACCAATTGTCGATAAATGGTAGCATCCACTTCTTCACTTGAAGTGGCATCATCCTTCCTCTAGTTGGTCGCTAGAGGTGTCTCCATGGATTTTCAACTATCAATGTGGAACCTCTATAGTATCTCATTTGCATACTTTCCTTAAGATACAAACATTTCCCCATCGCCTTGCCATACTTCCAACCCAAGGAAGTAGTGCATGATACCCATGTCTTTCATTTCAAAGTCCCTTGCAAGGTTCTCCTTACAAGATGTGATCAACTTCTCATCACCAGTTAAAATCAAATCATCAACATATAATACAATAATAAACTATTTAACTTCTACCAATATATGATAGAGGTTTACATCCACTTCACTTTTGGTGAAGCCAAAACTAGTGAGATAGTTATTGATCCTGGTGTACCAAGCATGAGGTGGTTGTTTGAGACCATACACTACTCACTTGAGTCTACACACATGATACACTTGATCAAATGTATCAAATCCTTTTGGATTCTTGATGCACAACTCATCCTCAATAAATCCATCGAGGCATGTTGTTTTACATCCATTTGGTGGATCTTCCACCCCATCTACCTAGCCAGAGAAAGAATTGATCTAGTGGATGAGTGCCTTTCTACAAGAGAAAAGGTATCCTCATAGTCAATTCCCTCAAATTGAGAATACCCCTTAGCTTCAAATACAACCTTATACTTCTCTTTGCTTCCATTTGTTGCCCACTTCACCTTCAAGATCCATCGTGAAACCACAACTGATTTATTTGTTGGTCTTGGGACCACTTTCTAAACATTGCTCTTTGCAATGGGTTTGTATTCCTCCACCATTGTACTAACCCACACAAGTCTATCTATTACTTCCTCTAAAGATTATGGATTAGTCTCTACAAGCTTAGTCGTTAGATCCATGTAGCTATTGTATCGATCAGGTGACCTTCTCTTCCTACGTTGATTTGATCGACCACCCACATTTTCCCTCGTATTTTGAAAAAGTCTCTCAGCTTCATGGTTATTTTTCTTCCTTCTCTGGATGCTTTTGCTTGAGTGGCTATCTCCACTCTCTACTCCTCAATTTTTGGTTTCTCCACAACTTCTTGAGGTTCCTCCTTTGGAGCTGAAATCTCCTCTTCTAGTGGGATCTAAAGCTCCCTCTCAAGAGAGCACTACATCACTTTCTCCTCAACAAATTTTACATCCCTTCGCACAACTGTCATTCTGAGGGATGGAAAGTACACAAGGTAGTTGTGGGGAGTTTCTATGTAACCCACAAATACCCCTAATTTTGTTGTTGACTCTAGATTTTTTCTTGATTCTTCGGAGACATGGAAGTAAGCAAAGGCTCCAAAAAGCTTGAAGTGTAACACATTTAACTTCGTACTCGAGAAAGCCTCCTCCGGTGTGATCATTTTGAGAATCTGATGAGGTCTCTAGTTCTACAAATAGATTGTCGTGAGGAATAATTCAGGCCACAAATGCAAAGGTAGGCCTTGTCCATGCAACATTGCCCTTGCTACTCCCACAAGCTATGGTTCTTTCTCTCGGCCACCCCATTCTATTATGGGTTGTGGGGTGCTATAAAATCTTGTCGAATGACTACCTTTGTACATAAATTTTTAAATTCATTGGACATGTACTGACTTCCATTATTTCTCTTGAGAGCCTTCACCTTATCGTCGGTTTATTTATCAACAAGTGCCTTGAATTCTATGAACTTGGAGAATGTCTCATCTTTCTTCTGAATGAATAAGATCCAACAATTCCATGAGAATTCATCAATAAAAATGACAAAATATTTGTGCCTGCTAGTGAAGGCTATCAAGAAAGGTCCACATACATCAAAGGGGATCCTTTCAACGACTACATGTGCTTTTTTGTCTTGATCATGGAATGTGTATTTTTTGTACTTCCTCAAAGTACATCCTTTGCATACATCCTGTTGGTCAAGTGCTCCTTTAGGGAGGCCTGTGGTTATCTGCTACATGATCTTCAGGGCACCATGATGCAAATGGCCAGGTATTCTATGCCAAATTTCATTCACATCATGGCTATTCACCTTCACCACCTTTGTGCTTAATGCAACATAGTCTTCCACATATAGCTTATATAGGTTCTTCACATGAAGCTTGATCTGCTTCATCTTTCTATTGGCTATGTGTCTTAGGAATTCCTTTCCTTTGCTAAATATCACATCATAACCATGATCTTCCAAAAATGCAACAGAGACAATATTTTTCTTTAGAACTGGAACAAACATGACATCCTTCAGCCTTGGGATGAGCCTGAATCCCTCAAAAAGGTGACTGTACCGATTCCTGTCACGATATACCTTCCTTCATCCCCCATATCGATGTGCATCTACAAGTTCTTTTCCTCCAGGTCATTGAAAAAATCTCTACATCCTGTCATGTTGAATGATGCACCTGATTCCAAGTACCACATGCTCCCTATCATTGCATTAGCCATGCATGCAATGAGGGTAAAGTCAAGATCGAACTATGAAGCCAAGGTTTCACATGAAGCTCCTTCTGAGGTATTCTTGTTTTCCTTATTGTGTGGACACTTCGTGGCATAGTGCCTGAATTCACGAGAATGGAAGAATTTAATTTTGGACAAATCGTTCTTCTTTCTCCCTTGACTAGATTCTAGTTTGTATTGATATTTATTTCCTTTTCCCTTCTTTTCCTTTCCAGCAAATGCAAATTTTTCTTCATCCTCAACCTTCGATTAAGTACCATCTTTAGTATTCTACCTTATTTCCTCCTATACCAAATCAAACCATAAGCGCTCCTAATTTGGTAATTTCTCCCTCCCGTTCACCGAATCTTGATAGCTATGCTAGCTCTTGGGAAGTCCCATAAGGTCTAGGCTTACCAAGTATCTTTAGGGACATTAACACCAACCCCTCCAAGTTAATCACGACATTGTGTGAACTTTCTCAGATATTGTTGAATGGTGTCATCTGCATCTTGATACTTCGAAGTTTATCCTTGAGCACCAACTTCCTATGGTCACTATTATTCTCGAACAATTTTGTTAGTGCTTTCCACATTGTGAATGGAGTCTCTTTTCCATGGATATTTGAGATAATGTGATGGCTTACTCCCTCCAAGATTATTCTCCTCGCCTTGGCTACATCTCTCTTCCACTGCACAAGGTTCTGGACATCAAAATCCAGTGGTTTTGCAACATTTGCCTTGATGTATTCTAGCAATCCATTGTCATCAAATAACACCTACATGCAATCCTCCCATGCAACAAAACTAGAGGTTCCTTCCAATGCATACTCTAGCCTTATTCCAATGAAGGCATTCTTCTTAGCTCTGAAGAGATGCGGCTACATTGAACTCTAAATTCGAACCTCTTGAGAAACAAATTCAAAATTATTTCTCTATTGTGAATCTTTCTCTAATACCATGTAGAAACTACGATGTATATTTGCAACTTCTCATGAAGTTTTAATCAAATCACAAGACACAAACCTACTATACTACTCTACAGAATTTAATTCATAATTTAAAAAAAAAATCTTAGAAATGCAATAAGAAATCACACACATGCAAATAGTAGTTTTCCCAGGAAAAGAAAACTGTTAAAAACCCCAATGCCTTCTTGCATTAATCTGATGAATAGAGATGTATTACAATATCTTTACTCAATTGAGCACAAATTCCAAGTTAATAACCTATATCTCTTCTCACTGAGAAGCTTTGACCCATACTTAGCAAATTTATGCCTTTGCTTAAGCCCATGTTTCCTTGCCTAATTTCTTGAGAAATTAGGCCCCTATTATTTAGGAATTTCTCCAAAATGGATTGTGCAATTCCTCAAGTTGATCATCATGTTTCATGCAACACCTGTACTCTCATAAATAGTCTACAATTGATGTTAAACAGCCTTGGAATCTCCACCTCAACTAGGTAACTCAAATTCTCTGCATGCACTAGCTATTCTGGGTTGTTTGATCAGTTAATTGGATGATCACTGAGTTTTAGTAAAGTCCCATTGCAAAACTGACCTTACACTAGTTCCTCCAATAGTTGGAACTATTTTAACAGAAAACAACTTGACATAACTATCTTCGATTGCTATAAATTAGCAATCAAGCATGCTTAACTGAACTCTAACTCCTCCAACTCAAATTTACTGAGTAAATTAGGTGACACAAGCCATGTCACCCATGTTAACTGCATCCAAGTTGTCCGTTGATGTGGAAATTCTAATTTTCTCAAGGAAAAATCAAATTGAGAATTTCTTGCTACATTTTTCAACAACAGATTCATAGGTTTGAGGAGTATTTTCTTGGGAATTGGTTAATTTAGGTTATTTATTTAAGGGCCACTAGTTTTTCTAACTAAGATTTTAATGGCTTGAATAGTAGGCAAGGGGGTTGAGTATGGGCTTCATGACTAAAGGACAAGCCCATACAACCTCTAACATTGAGGGGCATGTTGGGTGGTGTTATAATTGTTACAAGAATCCCCAAAATTTTCACTTTGTGCATTCAAATTTTTGGGTTCCCCTTGATTTTACAAGTCTTCATGGATGTTTATGTTGCCTTTATTGTATTATTGAATGCTATTCATGAATTAATCATGGTCACAATAGGTTCTTCTAGCTACCTAAGTTTGTGCATTATTTTTGAATGTGAGTACTTTAATTTGGGAAATCAGTAAAAGCATATAGTACACATTCGCCCAAAACTCATCTGTCTTTATATATTTCTAGGGTTTGGGTGAAGTTGCAATCAGACCATATATATTTCCATCATCAAGCTGCAAATAATTAACAAATACCAAATACTGCGACATGTAACGATGATTAAATAAAAGAAAGCCAGAGAAATATCATATTTATAAAGTCATTGTGTTATTTTACTTAACCAACTTTTGGTATTTGAATGTTTTCATCAAGATTCCAATGGAATTATGGTGGAAGGTGAGATGGCATTTTCTACCCTAAGGAGTATAACGATGTGTTGCATCATTGGATGATTTTGCACCAAGGATATTTTTGCCATTGGCCCTAGAAAAACTTTCTTTAAGTGGATTTGGAAACAATGTAATATTTGGGCTTAAAGGGTTTTGGTAGTTGCAAAGGCTATCACACGTCTACTATGAGCAATCTTCAACATTCACCATTAGGAGAGACCATTCTCTGGGGCCATATACAACTCCCCATGAACTTCCTCAATTATTTTATAGTTCTACAAGTTATGTTGACCATTGGTCAACTATTATTGAAATGTCTACTCTCAGTCTAACCAATTGTATTTATATTTAGGGTTATTGCACGTTAAATAAGGCTTCTTATAAGAAGAGTTTTGTTATCATTGTTTAGGGTTGCACTGCATGACACTCACCTTTTTCTAGCTTAGATTCCAAGTCTGAGGAATACATGTTTTGGAAAATCATCCGAGAATTGCACTTAGTCTCATCTCTTTTTTTGGCATGTTTGGACATGCTAAAATAGCCTCACTAGTGCATAAGAGTGTCCCATGTAAGGAATGTGGATATTTTCGTTGATTTTTTGGGTAAAGTTATTATGGATGTGTTGATGGTGTTGGACCCACCAACATTTAGGGGATCACCCTAGTATGAAGTCCCAACTAGACCTCACACCATTTTATGTGGGAGTCCCATCTAGTATGATGGCTCGGTTGCCATTGTCTTAAGGATTTGCCTCAACTCTTTCTTGTTAGTACAGGAGAATGGTTTGTTTTGTCTTCGACAAGTGAGGTTTGCATGCCTGGTGAGTGTAAGTGTACTTATGTCAATGGTTGTTTCAATGTTAGGGGAAAAGGGTGAACGTGAGTTCTAGATTGAAAGGGATCAGTCCCAACTTGGCTAGGAACACACAACACAAAGGACATGCACACTTTTCGGCAAAGCAATCCACTCGAATGTGGAGGTCAGAACATACAAGGTAAGATAACACATATAGCACTCATGGATCAGTCCAAGACAAGTGAAATGGTTGTTACAGCAAGGTTCATGTGAAAGGTCTGTCTAATGTCCAGCAAACCATTCGATACGAACGAGACAGCATATACAACACATTTCCATTAATAGATTATGCATTACAACAAATGAATTAGTTCAGATGTAGAATAAATGGTTAAAGAAAGATGCATTACAAGTGTTAAATATCAGTCTTACAACAAATACAATACATGTGTAAAAATGGATGGCCTGTTGATAGGCTTCTGAATTAAGCGAAATTTCCAAGACACATCGTTACAACATACATCACTAACCTCATTAGCGGGGAATTGGAGCCACTACTTACTCCTCAATGAAAATATTACAGACTCTATTGGCTATGTGGGAGGAGCTGAGGTGAAAAGCCCTTTTATGTACAAATGAGGGGGTATTTATAGCCAAGGGTGAAACTGACCCTTGTGGTTGTTCAACTACCCTCATGACCGTTCAACTTCCATGACTTTTCGAGTTACATGAATCTACGTTCAAAAAGTGGGTCTCTTGGACTTCCAAGTTACATCACATTGATATACAGCAAGCCCATAGTAGAGATATGGGCAACATGACTCATGACTTGACTCGACATGACTTGACATGACAATGTCGGTACATTCGTGCTGCTGTTGGAGTGCATGTTGAGCTACAATGTTGTTGAGTGATGGATGTCTTCATGGTGCATCATAGCTTCACCTCTGCATGGTGAATTGCATCGAATCTTCGATGGTCCTTGGTTCCTTTGATGAAGCTCTATCATGTTGTTCCCAGCTTTCATGTTGGAAGGCTTGACATGCTCACTTGTTCATGAAGGTGCATGTTTTTCGCGTTCATCCACTTCGCATGCTTCGTTCGTTCATTTACTAGTGAACCTATCCATCTTCGTGTGCTCCCTTCATTCATCCCATTCATCATATTGACATGTTTTTTGGTGTACCTATACTTGTAGTCACTCATGATGAGACGACATCAAATTCAAAACCTCCTAGTCTACCGTGGCACACAATCATTCGGATGCAGGTGACCGGGAGAGGTAGCAGGGCTGTGATGCGAGATGATGTCTCCGGGAAACTACTGAAGAAAACTGTGAAAGAGTCACTGAGGGATGGAGACAGAAAATCTGAGTGGATAGTGACTTCTTGCAAGGTTTGGTTCAGCTGGGAGGAAAAATCGCGTAAATTTTTGGAGGGACAGTTCGGGCTACAGGTAAGCAAAGTAGGCATGCTCTGCGCATTTTCCGAAAAGAATAGTCAGCAGTGGCTGGACAGCTATATTTACGCAATTTTCTAGAGGAACAGGTCGGGTTGCATGAAGGGTCAACAGGCAGGGATTGTGCAGTTTTTCTAGGGAACTACCTAGGAGATTGGCAGCTAGAACTGCGCAATTCCTAGAGGGAACTGCTAGTTGGCTGCTGGGGTCACTGGTAGCTAGACTTGCACAATTCCCAAAGGGAACTTCCGATTGGTTGTTGGGGTCACTGGCAGCCCGACTTGCACAATTCCCATATGGAACTACTAGTTGGCTACTAGGAGTTGCTGGCTGGGAAAACTATACTAAGGCTGAAAAGCTAGCTTGCTGATCATCTCTGCACAATTTCTGAGCTGAGATGACTGATGGGTAATGAGAGGCCTGCTCATGAGAAGTGTGCAATTTCTGAGATGAACTGTCGGTCAAACTTCCAGGTGGCCAACATGAGTGATGCTTGAGTTGCTTGTGGGCATCGCTACTTGAAGGAACTAGCTTGGTGCTTCTGCGTTTTTCTGGTTGACAGTCAATCAAGTCGAAAGCACGGTGATGGTTCGGCTGTCAGTGAAGAGACTGGTCATCATAACTTCAGCAAAAATGACTAAGTGTGTGAACGGTATAAATATGCATAGGTTATCATACGAACACACACTCGCATGACTTGACAATGAAACGGCCCAACCATCCAGACGCACATGTTCAACATGATGGACCAACAGTGCAAATGACAAATGCAACACTCATGATTGATCATTCATGATCAAGATGACACTTGCGTGACTGTGAATGTGACTCCATGTGTGAGTGTGATAGATGCTTCATGGTGAACACAACAAACACATACAAAGCAAAGACTTTGAGCATAACCAGGACACAGTCGCAAGCATGACTTAGACATCAACATGCAGATACTTGAGTGCAATAAACAAGCAAGGTGAATGTAAAGACTCACACTGGCTCATAGAGTGAACCCAGGTGTGTGCAATCATCAAGCAAAACTCTTCAAGGGAGGCTCTGAAATTGATGCAGGCCAAAATTTTGGAGGGTGGTTGTAGCTGCTACAGCACTTTGGCGACACATTGGTAGAACTCCATTTTCTTTATTTCGGTTCATGCTAGCACAGGGCCTTGGTCTTTCGGGGAGTATTTAATTGTTGTGTAGGTTACTTCATTTTCCCCACTTACCTCATGGACATACATGGTTCACCCCTTGCCGACTTAGTCAAACACAATCAAAAGTTCATCTTAGATCTCAGTGTTTTGAATCCGTGAAGGGTAGTTTAGCTCGCAAGTTGAAGATTTTCAGAGTATAATTTTTCATATCTAGTGTTTCTTTGCTGCCAGCAGGCCTAAACAGTACCTCGGTGAAGTCACACAGGAACACGCACATTGCTCCACTACCAGTGAGCCTGGTCAGTACCCCAGTGGAGTTGCATGCTTCACCTCTCTGTGCAGGAAGCCTTTCTCTTCTTTCACCTTTGTATTTTTAAAGAGAACTGTGCATAGGCACTTATTTATTTTTGGGGTGGAAGAGGGATCCTGACTTATTGTGAGCAGAAGAGGTTGTTCCTTTAGAGAAGCATGTAAGACCTCTGACAAAGGTTTTCTCATTAGATTTTTCCCCTTCTCTATTTCTACTAATTGGGTTTGTTTTAACACACATAGTAGAAGGCTGCATACAGGCATGGGGTTTCCTAGTGTGGGCACAGGTTCACGGTTGGACCAAAGCTTCCCTTAGAGATGGTTCTTATTTTCTGTCAGGACTTCATCAGCTGAAGATTGTAACCCAACACAGAGAAAATGGACACAAGATTGGCCAAGTGTTGTAGTGTCACAAGTCTCTTCAAATTTCAGCCACATAGTCTATTCAAAAGCTGGAACGTAGTAGTTGGAAACACTTATTTCCGGAAACAAAAATAATAATATATCAAATAAACGAAATGCACGTGAACAAAAACAGTAGCAGAATAAAACAAAGCAAAAGAAAACATAATAAGCAAAAAAAACCAAATGATACAACAAGCAACAAGAAGACTATGTCCAAGGCACAGGCGCGGCTTGACCTACTGAACAAATGTTTGAGGACTTGGCCATTTGACAAAAAGATTATCGATCCTCCCATCAAGTGATCGAAAATGATACGTGTGTGAGCCAAGTTTCTCATGGACCAGTGTCGGTCCACCAGGCTCTGCTACCAGAACCTGGTGGCATTCTAGAAGATCTTCAAGTGAAAACAACACTACTATCTCAGGAACTGTGCACAAAATGGGCTCGGATGATGGCACGTGGTAGTTTTTTTTATTTTGGGAAGGGTTTAAGTTTCTAATATCAATGCGTACGTGGATCTTCCCAGATTTCTTATGTGTGAAATTTAAATCAAAACACTAAGTATGATGACAAACTTTGCAAGCAATCCAACCACTTAAAATATTAGTCAATCTTTTCGGTGAAAGGAGTGAAAACAACATGTATGTGTTACCTGTTCTTTGCTGCAATGGCTTGTCTCCTCCTTTACATGGAATCTCATGTTGGATTGCTCACATGTAGTGTGTACTCAGGTCGTCATCTACACGTGTAGACTCATCCTGGTATTGTTCAATCAAGCGGTCAACAGTTTGTCATTGTTACATTGTGTAGCTTGTACCAAGATTAGCCATCTTCGGATCGTGGTAGGTTCCCAAGTTGCTTTGTTCATTCGTAGTGTTGGTGCTTTGTGTGTTCAGCATGAGTGCTTCATACTCAGCATCATTTTTTGTGCCTTATAACTTTAGAAAGCTCAAAATCATGCATTGTCCATTTTTTCGTGTGACTAAGACACACTCAGTCTTTGGGCCATCATGTGTTCCCAACTTGTTAAGGCTCATAGCCCACAACTCGTCTGTACATGGACCGTTTGGCGTATTGGTACTTCTGCTACTACCATTGCTGCTACTACTGCTACTATCATAAACAAACTATACAAGTTTCATTATCATCAGTTGGGCAAGGAAGAAGTCCCAACTTCTTACCTGATGAGGTCGGAACTAGCCATGTAGGATAACACTCCAATGTCCTTCCAAGGAGGCAGTTGCCAAACATGAGTTCTGCGAAGGCCAACGGCTCATTCTTGCCATTAAGGGGAGTGACATTGTGTTTCATATACCTCTCAGAAAACACCTGAATTTGGTTGCATCTTCCCTTGTACGGAAGCCACATGTAAGACTAATCTAGAGCAAAATATACATCTAACTTGTTGGACCATTCTCTGCTGAGTAGCATACCATATGCTTCCAGTATGTCCACAACAACTATGTTGATGCATTGGTGGACTCAACCGTCATGAGATAGTCGGATGATCATGTCTCGTAGTTCACTAATGATAGGTACCAATGTTCGATCAAGTTGGATGATTCGCACAGATGTTTCGCTCCATCATGCATTGATCTTTTCCACAATGGAGAGCAGCATGACGTTGGCTGCCGCGTTAGAGTCAACTAGACAGTTGTGAAAATTGCAGTTGAAAATTTGAAAAGATAGCAGGAATGGGGGGCAACCTAAGTGCACTTCTTCCATCCGGAGTTTATTGAGCACAGTGGAAATTGATCCAAGAGGTGTGCTTTCTCCCTTACTAGTAGTGACTATGTCGTCTATTGTTGTTTGTCCCAGTGTGCATACCAGGATATCTCGCTAACTCTAGATCTTAGCCAACTCAAACAAACTGATGTTTTCTTGATTTTTCTTCATGTCATCAACAATGTTGTAGTCCAGAGGTGGTAGACTTACCGAGGTGTCTAGGGTAGAATAGATGTTCGTGTTGTTCAGGGGAGTGTTTTGTAGTTTGTTGCTCATGGAAGTACTCTTGCCCGTCATTGTCTTCCTAGACCTTTCTTGTGTTTTCTTCTTTTGGGAGGCTAGTGAATCATCCCTCCTTATCAGTAGTCTGATCTTCTTTTGCATTTCCCCAAGTGTAGGGGGAGCCCCTTTACTCCTAAGATTGTAATGGTCATTTTGTCTTGGGGGATGCTTCTCGGTGTTTGTCTTCGGCACTGCTTGCGAACACTGATATGCATTCACCACATGCCAAAAACTTGATGCTTCAACAAGTACAATACCTTCATCATAATCTCTGTCATCTGGCTACTTCTGCATACCGCTCTCTACATCGAGTGTATGACTAAATACCAAATTTATGACTCACTTCCAATCTAAACAAAAGTTCTCAAGGTGATGTTCTTTGTGGAATGAACAAAACTCAGAATCTACACATTGATCGACATTGAACACAAAGCTCTACACATTTTATTGAGTGGACCAGTTGTTTCCTGATGAGTTAGTTCCCTGTCTCTATTTAGGTAGATAACTCCTTGTAAATGTGTCTATTTTCTATTGTTTAAGCTCAGACACTTCAGTTGTTAAGTTCTTGATGAGGTGAGTGAGGGTTTCAATATCATTTGCTTCCTTGTCTCTACCCTTTCTCTCCATCTCTTGGGACTTCTTGCTTGCATCTTTTGATTCCTTTGCTCGTTCATCATGCTTGATGAGTCCAATCCCACACAGGTATTTTTCGACAACAATAGCCTCTTCGTAGTTTTCCAAGAGTGTTGGTTTCGCAGCTTGCTTAACAAACTGCACAATGTTGGTCGGCACTGTAGACATGTAGTAATCAATAGTGATGGAGTCATGAGGTTTGGCTTCCACTGCAAATTTTTTTAATATGCATGTAAACCTCTGGTTGAAATCCTTTACCTTTTCTTTCCCCTCCATCTTGAGGCTACCCAATTCTTTCAGTAACATAGCTGGGGTCTTGTCATCAGCATAATTTTCAAGGAACATGCGTTTGAATGCACCCTAGTTCTGTATTGAGTTTGGTGGAAGTCTGTGATACCACGTAGTTGCACGACCATCCAAGGTACATGGGAACAATCTACAAGCTACGTCATCATGTTTTACCTCAAGGGTCTGCAGCTATAGGTAGAAGTTTTCCAAATGATCTTCTGTCTTCACCATGCTGTCAGGGTTGAAATTGATGTTCACTCTCTCAGTTCTCTTTGGCATCTTGCGTAGAATAGCCAAGAGAGCCAATGGTCCCTGAGTCATCCATTCAATAATTGGGTCATCCATATCTTCTTCCTCTTCATCTTCTTCCTCTCTGTCTGAATCTGATGGTTCTGGATCTGAGTTTGTCGATTTGTCTCCACCTCCACTTCCCCCACTACCTCCCCCTTTGCCTCCTACACCGGAGTTTAATCCCAAGACCACAAGAGTGCCTTGTTCGTCTTCAAAGAGGATTGGAGGTTCCTCTCTGTCTTAAATAGCTTCTTCCAACACTTCAAGAGTAGTAAGGACTGCTTCTTCAACCGATGATACAACCACTCCTGTGGGAGTGGCCTTTGGCTTTTTAGATGCATGTGGAAGGTACTGTATGCCTAGGATCAGTCCAAATGCTTTCGCTAACTGGCAAGTGATGGGATGGATGGAGAAAAGGTGTTGATATGAAATTTTGTGCTCAATTCTATGAGGTGAGGAGTAACCAACTGCAGAGTCGTGAGAGAGGGGTTGCAAGTTACTACCTTGACCAGATGGTTGATGAGTGAGTGTGAGGGGAATTTCATCCATGTACAACTAGTTTCCCTCCTTCTAGCACCAGAAATGTTGATGGTACTGGACCTGCCAACATTCAGTGGATCACCCTGGTATGACGTCCCAACTAGACCTCAAATTGTTTGGTGTGCGAGTCCCATCTGGTATGATGGCCCAGTTTCCATTGTCTTAATGATTTGCCTCAACTCTTGTTTGTTAGCATAGGAGAGTGGTTCACTTTTTCTTCGAGAAGTGAGCTTCACATGCCTGGTGAGTGTAAGCGTACATGTGTCAATGGTTCTTTCACTGTGAGGGGAAAAGGGTGAAGGTGAGTTCCAGGTTGAAAGGGATCTGTCCCAACTCAGCTAGGAACACACAACACAAAGGACATACACATATTTTGGATGTGACGGTCACAACATACAAGGTAAGATAACACTTACATCACCCACAGATCAGTTAGAGATGAGTGCAATGATTGTCACAGCAAGGTTTATGTGAAAGGTCTGTCTGATGTCCAACAGAGCAGTTGACATGGATGGGACAACATTAATAGCATATACAACACATTTCCATTAATATATTATGCATTAAAACAAATGAATTAGTTCAGATGTAGAACACATGGTTAAAGAAACATGCATTACAAGTGTTAAAGATTAGTCTTACAACAAATACAATACATGTGTAAAAATGCACTGGCCTGTTGACAGGCTTCTGAATTAAGCAAAAGTTCCAAGACACATCGTTACACCATACATCACTAACCCCATTAGTGGGGCATTGGAAGCACTACTCACCCCTCAAAGAAAATATTATAGACTCTCTTGGCTATGTGGGAAGAGCTGATGTGAAAAGTCCTTTCATGTACAAATGAGGGGGGTATTTATAGCCAAGGGTGAAACTGACCCTTGTGGGTGTTTGACAACCCTCATGATCGTTCAACTTCCATGACTTTCTAACTTACATGACTCTATGTTCAACAAGTGGGTCTCTTTTACTTCCACATTATATCACATTGATTGACAACAAGCCCATAGTAGAGATGTGGGCAACATGAGTCATGACTTGACTCGACATGACTTGACATGACAACGTTGGTACATTCATGCTGTTGTTGGAGTGCATGTCATGCTACAGTGATGCTGAGTGATGGATGTCTTCATGGTGTATCAGGCTTCACCTTTGCATGGCGAACTGTGCGGAGTCTTCGATGGTCTTTGGTTCTCTTGATGAAGCTTTAGCATGTTGTTCCTTGCTTTCATGTTGGAAGGCTTGACAAACTCACTTGTCTGTTGGTGAACCTATCCATCTACATGTGCTCCCTTCATTCATCTTGTTTTTCGTCTTGACATGTTTTTTGGTGTACCTGTACCTGCAGTCACTCATGACAAGACGACATCAAATCCAAAACCTTCTAGTCTACCATGACACATGATCATTTGGATGTGGGTGACCAAGAGAGGCAGCAGGGTTGTGATGTGGGATGATGGCTCTGGGAAACTACTGATGAAAACTGCGCAAGAGTCACTGAGGGATGGAGATAGACAATCTGAGTCGATAGTGACTCCCTGCAAGGTCTGGCTCAGCTGGGAGGCAAAATTGTGCAAATTTTGGGAGGGGCAGTTTGGGCTACAAGAGGGAAAGGTAGAAATGCTCTACGCATTTTCCAAAACAAGCAGTTAGTAGGGGCTGGATAACCAGATTTACGCAATTTTCCAAATGAACGATTTGAGTTGCATGAAGGGTCAGTAGGAAGGGATTACGCAATTTTTATGGGGAACTGCCCAAGAGACTAGTAGCCAGAAATACACAATTCCTAGAGGGAACTACCAATTGGCTGCTGGGGTCATTGGCAGCCAGACTTATGCAATTCCCACAGGGAACTACCAGTTGACTATTGGGATCACTGGCAGCTATACTCATGCAATTCCCGGAGGGAACTATGAGTTGGCTGCTGGCTAGGAAATCTACACTAATGTTGGAAGCTCGGCCTGCTGATCATCTCTGTGCAATTTCTAAGCTGAGCTGACTAATGGGTAGTGGGAGGCCTGCTCATGAGCATTGCACAATTTTTGAGATGAACAGTTGGTCGACTATATGGTTTGCCAACATGAGTGTTGCTTGAGTTGCTTGTAGGCAGCGCTACTTGAAGGAACTAGCTTGGTTCTTTTGTGCTTTTTTGGTTGACAGTAAATAAAGTCAAAAGTAGGGTGATGGTCTGGCTATTAGTGAAGAGCCTTGTCATCAGAACTTCAGCAAAAATGAATAAGTGTGTGAACAATAGAAAGATTCATAGGTGATCATACGAACACACACTCTCATGACTTGATGATGAAACGACCCAACCATCCAGACACACATGTTCAACATGACTGGCTGACGGTGCAAGCAAGAAGAACAACACTCATGATTGACCATTCATGATCAAAACGACACTTGTGCAACAGTGAATGTGACTCCGTGTATGAGTGTGACATATGCTTCATGGTTAACACAACAAACACATACGAAGCAAAGACTTTGAGCATAACCAGAACATGGTCACAAGCATGACTTAGACATCAACATGCAGAGACTTGAGTGCAATAAACAAGCAAGGCGAATGTAAAGACTCACACGGGCTCACAGAGTGAACTCGGGTATGTGCAGTCATCAAGTGAAACTTTTCAAGGGAGGCTCCGAAATTGGTGCAGGCCAAAATTTGGGAGGGTGGTTGTAGCCGCTACAACACGATGTGAACTACAATAGGATTGCTATCTTGTGAGTGAAGTGCACAAACATGTTTCAACACAAAGTGACATTGGATGAAGTAAGAATTGAATATGAAGAGTCTAAAATTGATATCATGACTCTGTTTTTAGTTGCTCATGAAATCCATATTGACATTATGTGAATACTTTTTTGAATTGGTGTAGCTATAAACTAAAGGTCATTTCGAGGTTAAGCAAGAATAACTACTAAATGAGAAGACGATCATCACTTATTAGGCATATTCTTGAAATCATGGGCATCTCAACCAACCTGCAAGGATGCTCTACTAGAAGCATGTTTCTATAGCCAAACCAAGCTATTGAGTTATTAATTAGCTCATAAATAATTAGGCATGAAGCAACTACATATGCATTAGTGTATGTCAGTTTCCAAGGTTTTGTGGAGATGGTTTCTATTTTAATCAAGAAAGGGCTCAATGTAAATTCATGGATAAGGTCATGTTGTGCTCCACCAAACTAGCTTGCCGCAACTTAGGGGAAGTTAGTACACTTTTACTTGCCGGTGTGAACACTAATTTTTGTGTAAGGATGAAAAATGGACATGAATTTGTCCCTCCTCACATGGCTTCCAGGGTGATCTTTCATATAAATTTAAAATGGTTCTTGAAAAAAAAAAAGTGAAACTACATTGATTTGATGTGCAAGGGCTAGTCATAAAGCATGTTTAATGGAGCTACTAGTTGCAGGGGCTCACTGGAATTCCATAAGCATAACAAAAGAAAGTGGTTTCCTTCTTTTGTACATGAAAGTTTTTTATGATCCACTGAGGGTAGGAGTATCATAAACCAAATCAATTAATATAATGGATGAGCAAAAAAAGAATTTTACGTTATCATATCTTCTATAATCACATCGCAATATCATTTTGCAATGTTCATCATTTCATTGCATCATGGACTAACTCTTGTTATCACATCCTATCTCATCAAATTGTGGTATCCTCAATCATATCCCCATCCTACCTTATCACATTGATGGGATCTAGGTCAACATCCTTTCCCCTCATTCACCTAATGTTCTCACCACTAATGGTTCCCAACCTTCTCAATCTGGGACCTGATGCCCCTTAATCTCATCACACCCTACTTCTTTACATTGCAACATACCTTTTCAGGTTGTGACCTACTTTATCTAATCATGAAACGCCTAGTACTTTATATTGTGAATTTTGATCTCCCTTATCAATTGCATCACAACTTACCTTATCAAATTGCGACTAGACTCAGTCGCATCACTACCCAGCTTAGTTTGTGATGACATGTATCAGTAGATTGTGACTCATTTTCACACCACATCACATCATACATAAATTTCTAGAATTATTGAATTTTCTTTTTGATGAAAATTTTATCCCTACAACATATGGACTGTTAATACCTCTTTTGGGAATGTATCACTTAAAGATGGTGGAATTCACTACAGTCTTCTTGAAGAATGGGAGTGAAGTTTCTTAGTAGGAGTTGGTTTTTTCATTGCTCTTCATACAATTATCAAAATTTGTTTTTCCTTTAGAGTATCCCTTGAACAATAGTTTGCATCATTATATGCGGTGTATCATGAGATCATGCTTAGAAAGAAATAGTACCATTTCTATTGATCACATGTTCCAAGAGTCTGATTTGTTAGGGATACTTCTAGTAGCAAATGAAAATTCCTTTGTTATTGATGATTCCAACAAGATAGTAGCATCTATAGGTGGTAAATCACCTTTGAGAACAAGAAATATGGAACATATTACATGAATTTCAAAGAGGCTCTGTCATGTTAGGAATAATGATATGTAGATACAAAGTCTATCTACAAGAGACAATATAGAGTGATTGGTATCTTTGATCAAATCCTCTATTATGCTTCTCACAAAATATAACTGGAATGTGTAGCAAATGACGACTCTTCAAAGCCATAATACAATAGATAATGTCTTGCAGTGGTAATGTGGTTGCCAAACTATTTTACGGGAGTGGGATTTTGACAATGACAAAGATGGATACAATGTTTGGAAATCCAAACTAGTTTGATTTCCAAGATGAAGAATCTATGAAAACACCACCTACTTTTTTTGTTTCCTCCCCCCTACAACCAAATGATAACAATATAAATAGCACGATGAGCTCGAATACTAATGATGAAAGTAATGGAAGTGCATCAACCTATGATACAACATTTGGTAATGACTCACCACAGTCTACTAATTCAGTTGAGATTCTTTCATTAAAATTGGGGAAGGTTTTTGTATCTGATAATTCATCTTTGTTTCAATAGGAAGAAAATATGATGGGCATGTCTTCTGTTAAGACTTCAAATTGGGTGGGTTCAATAGGATTTGAATATTTTGAAGGTAATTATGGAAGAAAAAAACTCAATAAGAATAATCCATCATAAATTGAAATGGAAAATGTATCGAAGGCAGGATATGGATCTACCTTATCTCCATTTGACCAAGTGTATACCATTGAAATGGATGCTAAGTGTATTAAGGGAACAAATGTTCCATTTACCCAAGGATATACCTCCAAATACTATAAGACACTATTGTTTTCCACGATACTAGAGTCTAGGATAGAATCCTAAATCATTGACACTACCAAATCTAAGTATCACAACAAATTACTTTGCAACAACGGAAGATAAACAATATTAAATCTACTAGTGCATAAAATATACAACTTTTTAAACAAGTTTATAAAATAACCCAAATTTATTATATTAACAAACTGATAATACAACTGTTTATGGCTCATGTATCAGGGATAATGGCCCTTATACATCCATTAATCCAAGACTACAAAAAATAGGGCTTGGTCTCTGTCATGATGACTGCCAATCTAACCTAAAAAAAATTACTCGGGTTGTCTAGCTAATGTAGAGCTCCTCACAGATGCCTTCATTTTACCCTGTACACATATGCCTAGTCCTTCTAGTCCCAATATGTAGCAACTCCAGTCTACCTCTATCAATGGACTAGCTCCATTAGGTCACTAAACTAGGCTCCACCTTCTCTCTCATTGATCGTTACTCCTTCAATGCAATAACACATTGAGACTCTTGTCATATTGTTTGCAACTCCGTTTGTGAACAACTCTCGACTACCCATTATTTCTCCTCCACTCTTTTAGGAATTTCTTCTCACTAGTTCCTTCTATGTTTCTTGATGAAGACACTTAGGGTCGAAGGGCTTCCCACTATCACTATCAAATGTACTACTCAAATAATGAACTTAGGACATGGAGGACTACCCAACTTTTGTTGTATATGTCCTTCTCCACAATGAAAGTCTAGGGCTACAAACTTCTCCTCGATCATTAGACCTATGAGATCTTCTTATACCACTTATAACAAACCCTTATTCCCTCAAGATACTTTCTCATTAGGACTTGAAGTAAGCCATTAAAATCCCCCACAACTTGTTCTTTAGGCTACTCTAATTCTGCCACTTCTAGCAAGCCTAAAGTCCTTCTAAGTCACTACAATTAGGCCTTATGTTTGGACACTTTCACACTACCCTCCATCAGTTGAAAAGTGTCCAAACAACCCAACCAAACATCGACAATACATCAATAATACATAACTTTCTGATGTAACATATACTCACTTCTTAGGGCATCCAACCACTTTGATTACCCTTCCTCTTGGCTGCTAACAGTCCTCCAAAAATTTTCTTCTTCTAAGATTACATCCACCTCATGATTTGATGTCTATTTGCTGCAAAGTATGAAATCTAGTTAGGGCTAATATCAATCCACATCAAACCTAGATCTTTGCCTCTACAGTTGCAGTTCTCTTCACATTATAAGCTATTCCCTTCATTGCAACTTGAAGGCAGGTTTGTGGTGGTTCTAGGCCTATCGACCCCTCCAAACAACCATTAAAAACTTTGGTCCTCTTTGTAATGATACCAAGGATCTACTTCCCACAATCTTGAGACAAAAAAATGCCAAGAACTCACTCACACTAGCCCAGAAATTTCCTACACTGGGACTTCATCCTCTAGTAAAACATCACCATAAGAGAACAACCATACCTTTCTAAATTGCTACTTTACTTGTCTTGGAGTTTTCTCCTTGTTCTACAACTTGGCCCCCTAGTTAGGCCTAACAACAACCACTATTATGACCCTTCTCCTAATTCATCTATGTTTTGAAACTATGTGGATCCCTTCCCTCCAATAAGGCAATCCTTGTTTTGGTTCAAAAGGCACCTCTTAACCCACTATTACACCTTCTCAACCTACAAGAAGGCTACTATAGGAGCTCATATCCCAACAAATATTTTTGACTTGTTTTCAAGATTTTTTCCATATAATTTGTAATAGAACTTCTCCTTCTCCCTCGCTAGTTACTATTTCCCTAACTCGGCCAAATCAAGAAAAAATAGACCCAAACATGCTCCTTTTCTCACCTTCACTAGGACTCTATAATCATTGGTTTCCTCAAAGGTATTTCTACTAATTTTTCACAATTTGGATGTGATAAATAGCCTCACACTTCCCTCTTATTTATATGTTTCACGAGTGGAACTAGTAGCCCTATTCTAGGGTTGTCCTAAACCAAGGTCGACTTGATTTTGTGCCACTTTTCCCACACATAATCTTCAAAAAATAATATCTTAACCTCTAGACCTTGAAATTCAATGATTTTATTTCCCCTAGTTGCTCTAAAGGTCATCTATAATCTCCATTGATCAAACCATTAATCCTCATCATGGATTCACACCCACATGCTTGGGTACAAAGCCCATAAGCTTGGGTTCTTAGCCCACAAGTTAGTTTTGTGTGCCAATTGCTCCACAACCCTCAAGCATAAGGTTTGGAGTACCTCCCAAGCTAAAAATCTCAACACTCCCTCTTAGTGACAGAGGTACTTCCAATACTAGGAAGTCTCCATAATCATCATCACCAGTGACACTAGCCCATTCAACATCCATTACTTTAGCGTACTTTGTTGAATGAACCTTGCAATCGCAGTAGTTCATGTGCCTCATCACATCTGAACCTGGAGACCTGAACCATACGCGGGGATGCTTCCTCTAAAGCTATACTCCCTCTAAGTCTACATGATCTCCAATGGTTCAACGTGCATTGATCTCATGTCCTACAAGGTTAGTCTGAGTTATGGTCAAAGATGTTCCATCATCACCACAACCTAGTCCTATAAACACTCATCCTATTGTATCAGACACAACACATGCACATCCCTCCAACCTTGGATATGCAGCATCATGATCCAATGAAGAAACTAGCCTGCCAATCTACAGTCCATCACATGAAGCACTCTTTATCATCCCAATCTCGTCCATGCCAAACAATCCTCGAGTTGTCCCAATGATCCATGGCAAGTCATAGGAAGTCCATTATCAACAATCTTCCCCACGAAAAATTGATGTTTCCCAGGCTCATCACCAATCCACCAGAACTCCCAACCAATATCACTACCAAGCTAGTCAAGGAAACATCTCCATTTCTTCAGTTAAATCCTCTGCTCCATGATCTAAACAATATTAGATCCCTCTGAGTTGCTTCACTATGCACACTCTGATTCATTGGCCCTTCAAAGTAGCTTTGATTCCATGTTGTTTTTACATAATACTGGAGTCTAGGATAGAATCTTAAAACATTGACGCTACCAAATCCAAGTATCACAACAAATTACTTTACAACAACGGAAGATAAACAACAGTAAATCTACTAGTGCACAAGATAATTTTTACTTAAATTTATACAACAACCCAACTTTCTTATATTAACAAACTATTAATACAATTATTTAGGGCTCCCATACCAGGGATAATGACCCTCATACATCCACTGATACAAGACTACAAAAACTAGGTCTTGGTATCTATTGTGATGACCACCAATCTACCCTAAACTTAGTACTCTCATTGTCTAGCTGATGCACAGTTGCTCATAGCTACCTTGGCCATAAACTATACACATCTACATGGTCCTTTAGCTCCCAATCTACCTTTTTCAATGGACCAACTCCATTAGATCACTAAACTATTAGAAAATTATATATTACAGAGCAATGGAACACATAAAATATTGCAGAAATATAAACACAGAAAATGCATAAAAAAAGAGAGACGCGGATATACGTGGTTCACCCAGTTTGGGCTACGTCCAAGGAGAAACAACCAGTCATTCCTTTTATATTATCCAGCAAACTGAAGAGATACAACCTATCGCAGATCTGCTGTAACTCCCTCTTCGCTCTCAATCTCCTCTCTCTTCCTCACTGTTATAGACATTTTTGGGCACTTCAACCCCAATCACAAATGTCCATAAACTGAGGGCTCCTAAGTCCCTAAAAGTGTTGCTTCACTGCCTAAAGGAACAAGGTCAACTGATTACATCATCTCCCAGAAGTTCTCCACTTAAAACTGCTCATAAATGGTCAAAACTGGACCATACAGAAAGCTCAATGCAGAGGGTGCGATGCATATCACCTTCCCATTGTACAAGGTGTGATGCATACTAATTTGCTCCTCTGTAGGGTGCAATGGTCGGGAATGGACAAATGGCAGGGAAAAAAATGTGAGGTGGAAGATCATGGAATCTTCCAGAAGCTTCCCCTCTGACACTTGCCACTCCATTTTGGACCAGGGATGAGTAAGAGATCATCATTCTCCAAGTGGAAGCAGGAACTATTAGAGAGAAGAAACTAATCAAGATCCCAGAAGATGACTCACCTCTCTGTAGTCATCTATATATGGATCCCTCATCACAGAGATCCAGAGGCTGGAATTTTGTAACTTATAGAGAAGTGTTGTTGGTATTATGGTGTACATTCACAGTGTTGGGTGATTTTGCTTTGCTTGAGGTGAAGAAGGGCTTCTTAGCTGGAGGATGATGCTGGGTTAGAGTTCATGGTTGTAATCTTCTTGCTACTTTTCATCTGAATAAAGCTATTCTTGTTTCCTTCCATATTCTTGTGTACTTGTTTATATATGCTTGTATATGGTTAATGCACATCTGATCCTGCATTATTTATGAACTTAGATCTTTGTTTCTTGCATAGTAGTATGTTGCTGTGATTCTACAAGTCCTTTTGAAGCTAAGTAGACAAAGAGCATGCAGCAAAACTCTATCAAGAAGGAGAGGAAATCGAGCACAAGACTTAGGTTGGCCCTCTTGGTTATCCTCTCATATATTTTCATAAAAGGAATCAATAATAGACTTTGATTGTTTGTTTCTAAGATAGCTACCCATCTTAGTGGGAATAGCAGCATCCGTGTGGACACTATTCCCGTATAACAAAATGGCGACTCCACTGGGGAGAGACTAGATTACTTGTTAGCCTATCTATCCTTGTTTCTTTTATAAACATACAGATGGAGCCTGAAGTCAAGCCGGCTAGCCTTCGAACTGCATTTGTCATACAAATGCAAAGTAGATCAATGTTGCCTCAGTCAATCTCCGTGTTTTGTTTATGAATTAAACAATAGATCTGCAAGAAATCTAATTGCCCTGAGTGGTGGCTCTAGTAACCTCTTAGATCAACCCTATGTTTTACATACATTGATCTGTAATTATTCAGCTTAAACACCTGTACTAAACTGCAAACTATGAGTGAAATCTCATTCAAAGTCTCGCATTGTAACCGTCGCACCCTGCCTTCAAGATACCCTGTATGCATTGCACTTCCCGAATGGAGTAGGTGCGCTGCATACTGAGTTCACTGTGTAACAGGTGCGATGGTCAGGGAGGATTGATTTTACCCTCCGATTGTGGATTTTTCTCACTGTTTTCAGCCTTATTCAAGAGTTTTGCTGTCTTTAATCAGTGTACTTCTGTAAATACCCCCTTCTCTTGCATTATTCTGCAAAGAACTATAAACGTTTTTTATGTATTGTGCGTCGTTTTAGTTCTCTTGTGCAAAACGTAGCATAGTCGAACTGTCGTCTCTAGATCTGAAAGTGTCGTAGCTGTCGTTTTCAGTTTTAGAAAGAAATTCCATTGTTTTAGGTAGTTGATTATACAGTTACTATTGCATAGGGTTTGAATTACTAGTTTTAAAGTGTCGAAAAGCAATTTCCATTTAAAAATCGCAAAGTGTCTTTCTTGCTTTCACTTCGTTTTGAAAAAGAATCTTGTTGAGTACAGTCGCTTTAAAAGTAATTCATTTTTTCACATAGCTTTCTTAGCATCATTTACACATTAAGAGAGCTGAAAACCAATACATGCATGTGCATTTTCATTTTGAATGCTTGGCTTGATTTAGGACTATGCATATTAGCGTGTGCTCTACGCTCTGTGAAGAAAAGATGCTTGACTTTCTTCCCTTTAGTAGCTAGGATTTTCATTGCTGAAAGAAGATAAAACATCTGTTTATCATCTTAGACTGCATTTAGGAATTATACATACATCACGTGGTGAACCTGAAAGGAAAACTGTTAAGCAAGATCAACTTAAAATAAATCCAATGAATCTAACAACGCTTTGGAGCTTAACACACAACATCTAGAGGTCTAGGCTAGAGATGTATTCCAACGTCATAAAGCCTGGTAACTGTTGCTTTCAGTGCTAGTTGGGTGATTCCTCCACTCTGAGATGGCAAGTGCCAGTACGGACTTGTGCTCCCACGTATTGTCGCGTATATATTGGGATACCACAATGAGCTGCATCCTTTATCCTTAGGAAGTCATGTCTGTTGCCCTATCGATCGTAATGCACCAAACACAGCATTCGGGAAGACTGACTGTTGTACCATAAAAAGTATTCTGCAGTTTTATGATTGGTTTGGTAATACTCTCTGCCTAGATCTCCAGAGAAGTCCATTTTTCTCCTTTTCAGACTCCTTAAAGGAAAAGGTCCTCTAAGTGCTTATCACTTCAAGCTCAATAAAAATTGAAGGCGACTAGAGTCATCTTTTGTTTTTTCTCGACTCTTTAAAATTGAAAAAACAAGTTGTGTCTAAGCATCTAAAAATTTATTTTAATCGGAATAACGTCACAAATTCCCCTGTTGATCTTCAGGTTGAGAAAATGGAGTCTACCAACCAAGGGTTTCCCCGTGAAGGAAATCCTAGTCCCTTCCTTTCTTGGGGAGATGTTGGTCCACCCCATATGGCTACTTTGTCACTTCCAGGATTGACAATTGGTTTGCCGGTCTGGCTCTTCTCTACCTCTATCGTTCAGAATCCTGTAATTCCTGAACAGTCTAATTAGCAACTAAACGACACTAGAGTTGTCTCCCAACCTTCTACTTCATCTGATTCTGCCTCTCCTCCTTCCTCTTCACTTGATAAAGCCGATAAAGCTAAAAGTCAAGTAACCAAGAAGAAGAAGAAGCAGAAAGAGAAAAAGGAAAAGAAGAAAAAGGAACCTAAATCGAAAGGGAGAAACCAAGTATCGTCTAGCAAAAATCCACACACCGCACAGTCAAAACCTAAATCTCCTTGTGTCATTTGCAATGGAGACCACTATCACCGAGATTGTCCCTGCTTCCCTTGAATCTTGAGGGACTGGTCTCCTCGTTTTCACAATCTCGTAGCATCAACCTCTGGCAATCATGTTGAATGCTCACCATCAACCAGTGAAAGTGAAGCACATGGACAAAGAAGGAATCCTAAACTTCCTTGTAAGTTGTGTGAATACGATCACGCCGTCCACCGTTGTCCCTTCCTTGAAGAGGCTAAAAGAGTTTTAGATAATCGTTTGGTTTCACCATTACGACTTCCTCCGGGATATCAAAAACTCTTGCCGAGCCCTCCACTGGTTGAAAATCTGGCTGGCCCATCCTTGTGGTCAGCCGAAGCACCTATCGTTGAAAATGAACCCTCGGAATCCATACCAGACGAAATTCGAAGGGTCGATACGATAGTTGACCCGGTATTGCCTTCAGAGTGTTCATCTTCGAACGATACCATCACTGAAGAGAAAGAGAACGACACCATTCAAATTCTTTTCATCAACACCGACTCCGATGAGCTTGGGGGTAGTCCTCCCGTTCCTTTACCGCAGGAAGGAAGTCCATCAGAGTCCTACCCAGCCATCTATTCGGTCCCACCACCAAGCAACCTAGTTGTTTCCTTCGACTGGAATCTACTAGGCAAACCCCATTTACCAGCCAGTGTACCATTCAGAATAATTTTACAAGCTTACAGAATGGTCATGGTTGGTACCATCATTGATGAAGGGGCTTCTGTGAGTATCCTTTCCTCAACTGCTTAGAAAGCACTTGGTTCGCCATCGCTTTTTCCTGAAATGAGATATCTAACAGGCTTCGACAAGGGAACCAGTCGACCTTTAGGGATCCTTCCAAATGTGCCCATTACTTTGAGAAAGAAAGCTATTCACATGAACGTTATGGTAGTTCAAGGACCTTTAGATTATAATCTACTCCTTGGACACGACTATATTTATTGCATGGGAGCCATCATCTCCCCACTCTTTAGAGTAATGTGTTTTCCACACGAAGGCAGAATGGTCAAGCTCGTGGACCAAATGTCATTCCCCAGATCACACATCACAAATAGTCAAATGCCATTCTTAAATGGTCTTTTCATGCAAGAAATGTCTCATCGCTCTCTAGTCCATCCACCTGATAAGCACGAGTGATTCAGGAGGATATGACTGAAACCCAGGGGGCATGCACCCTGGTCTGTTTCGACAGGAAAACCTTAGGTATAGGGTTGATTTCCGTGAAGGATATATGACTAGTCTAGCTGTCATGCGGAAAGAGTTATTTTTGCGGACAAAGCTAACCTCCCTAGGAGTCTAAGACTCTCTAGTGACAAACAAACCAAACAAGAGCAATCCTTCTCTAAACACACATTATTTTATGAGAGATCAAGTGTTTTCCGATCTTACCTTAGGTCCAACGCTTGTTGTAGCAGTCCAGCCTTGCTGATCCAGATGAGCTCCTCCTTCACTTTAAGACCTGCATACACTAACAAAGCAAACGATTACATAACAACTGAATATTCATCATAAAACAAAGCATATTCATCACATAGACCAAGGAGTACATGAAATAATTCATTAACAACAAATCATTGAGAAGAATGGACTTATTTGTATTAAGGAAACAAAAAAAAGGAACCATTACAACCTGAGCCTTGGTGTTGTGCAAGCTCCTCCCAGGGTCCAACAAGAGATTTCCTCTACTTTGACAAGCTCACCCACTCCCAATATGGCAACAAGGAAGGATAGTGATCTCTCCTCACAAGTCAACAATGGAAGTCTTAATTCCAGCAGCATTTACCTTTTAGAATGTTCAGCTTTCAACCTCCCCTCCTCTGGCCCAATGCCTGTATTTATAGTATTCTAGAGGAGGTTATTCAGTTCCAACATCAATGGGATACTCCCTCTTTTGGATGGGGTAGCTCCTCTCTTGATGGGATAAGCTCCTCTATCATCGGGATGCATGAACCATCTGGAGGCGCTCAATACACGTCAA